>VDFB02277959.1:0-230284 GCA_007258455.2 Sequoia sempervirens | reverse complement strand
TGCATGCCATGGGGAGCCCAATGGTTCTTGCTTGGTGAAAAATAAGTGTTAAGTGTTTGAACTTCTTGTCTTGCCCATGGTTCCTAGGCCTACTCTTTATGGTAAGGGGAAGGGTCCTTGTGGAGTGGCCCCCATGTGTTGGCCTTTATGTCCTCCTACTTTTCTTCCTCTTGTCCCTCTAACAACGAATGGGAAGAGGCTTGAAACTGAGATACTTCTATATTCTTCACCATGTATTGCTATTTCTTCTCCTACACTCCCTACCCTTTATCCTACCCAAGAGACTATCCTTCCACTAAGAATGGTTGTGGAGGACACTCCTATGGAAAAACATGAACCTACCACCTCTTCTCAGGCTACGACTTCTAATTCCCAGATTTGACATAATTGACTTGCATGTGAGTGCAAGCACAAGAGACAAGCCCTGGCTACTGAACAAACTACCTTACAAAAGGAAAAGGGGGATCTAGTAGCTGATATTTTGGCATATTATATTATGTCTCCTCCTTCTACTCCTTTTTCCTCAATTTCAATCACCTTTGTTATGCTTCCGGCTTCCTTAGAGGGTGTTGATGATCCTCAACCCAAATGGGTGTAGGTGTTCACTTCTCCTTCTATGCAACCTCCTCTTTTGATGCCTATTTTGGACATCCCTCCTTTTTCTTAGCCCATAGACATGTCGAACACAACGGTGGTTTTTTTTGTGGCTATGTCTTCTCCCTCATCTTCCTTCATTTCTTCTATGGGGATCTAGCATCCTCCACTATAGTGTGAGATGGAGGAGGACCTCACCTCAAGTGGTGGTCAGAAGAAGGGCTCACATTCTTCAGGAGCTAGTCTTGTTTTAGCTTATGTCATCCTTGTGATGGAGGTGGCCCTTGCATCCCTTGAGTTTTTCACTACCCCTATTTATGAGGTTGTTAGTGGATATCAGGCACCTCCTTCTTCTCCCACTTGGTTAACACATGGAACTTTGGTGAAGTGCATGTTCAACTTAGTGGATGATATCCTAGCTTTGTCAGTGATCTTTGAGAGATCGATGAATTTCACCTCACAAGAGCTCAAAAAAGAAGACCTCGAGGGGCCTTCTTCCTTAGCCCTTTTTATAGGGGAGTTAGAGGATACTTTGGTCGCTATCCCATCCTTGTAGGCCCATCTTCCATCCCCATATAATGATCTAAATTGGGAGTAGGATGACCGATTGGTTGATGAGGAGTAGGGTGGTACCTCTTCTTTATTTGTATATTAGATTTGTGTTTGTTTTGTGTTCCCCTCATTTTTGTACTTATGTGTTTTTGATCCTACCTAGAGGATCCTTTCTACCCTTGTAGGTGCTTGGATACATGCCTGAAATTTTTTTCATGAACTTCCTCTATTTTTTCATCATTCTTCTATATTCCATGACTTTGATTTATGACAATTGGGGATGATGCAAAGTGTTGGTGCATTTAGGCCCTCTTCCATGTTGACCCAATTTTTTATTTTTGGAACATTGGGGACTGATGATTTCTCATTCATACACCATGTGATACCTATTTACATATATGAACACATCTGACCCCAAACTCCCAAATCCCCCTATCTTTTGATTTATTCATTTATGCTTGTCTCTCATTTTATTTGTCTTTGTTTGTCTCTCTCTATTTTCTTAGTGATGTTGTGGTGCTTATGTGACAATATTCCATGTTTACATCTTGCTATGTATCTTGGGCCACATCTCTTCCTATTCTCTCTCTCCTTAGGATGCTACACACTCCTCTATGTAGCACACATGATCCTAAGAAGGGACTACGATGCTTCTATAATTTTGAATAAGGTGAATTCAGTGGCCAATGAATCCCTTACTAATTTTTATTTTTTTTTCCAAAAAATGCATTCTTGAACAAAGACCCCTTAATGAAATTTTTCTTTCAAAAAAAATTGTAGCAAAAGAATATGAAAACTTTCCTTCAAAAAAGGAGTACTTTTCTAATGAAGAATTCTAAAAACATGCCTTTAAGAAGGAGCATTCTTTCTACCTAATTCTTTGAAAAAAGAGATCTTTCAAAAGTATTCCTTGATTACAAAATTCATTTTCAAAAAATGTTGCACTTTTCAAATTGGGCTATCCATTTGAATGAGCCCCTTGTTTTTTTGAAGTGTTCTCAAAGGTACCCCTTTAAAAAATTCTCCTTCAATTGATTACTCTATGATGTGTCTATCTATTTTAGCTTTTCTACCTAACATGTTTTGTGTGTAGATCAACATGTTACTTTATAGGAATGGGCACCTATAAAGCCCCTTTGCAATCAAGCTTTCCTAGTAGGATTGAGCACCTCTCCAAGCTTGCATTGCAGGAAAAAAAATTGTAAGGGCCTTTCACATCAAACTCTTTAGGACTGAGAACCTATAGAGTCCTTTAATCTCAAACCCCACAGGATTGAGAACCTATGATGCTCCCTTTGTAGTACAAGAACTTGTGAAGCTCCTTTTTGTAGGATTGAGAACCTGTAGAGCCTTTGTTCAACTTTTGTAAGACTGAGAAATTATGGAGCTAATTTCATAGGACCAAGTACCTATGGAGCCATATCTCTCTTTCATGTCAAGGTTGCCTTATGGGAACAAGAACCTATAGAGCTACCTCCTACATGTCTAGGTGTGCGAAATTGAAGATCTGCTTCCTCGATGGTTAAGGTAAATTTTCATCAATCTATTTCTAATTTACCTTGCATCTAAATTGACACATATGCTCACTAAAGTGGGGGAAAAATATAATGGAAAAAAAATTTACCCTAGGAAAATTCCCCATTTCATCACCCCTACCTTAGAAAATATAAATTCAATGATGCAAAATCCTGCACCGCCACCTTGCTCCATCAACCTAGCCACATCTTTTGTGTTGATGGATTAATTTTTTTCAGTGATGTGTGCACATTGTGTGGACATCTATACACCATTCTTCCATCTTGACAAGATTATTGCCCCTAGAATCAACATAAATGTTATATTTCCTATTGGGTGTGAA
This sequence comes from Sequoia sempervirens, assembly GCA_007258455.2. Classification (NCBI taxonomy): domain Eukaryota; kingdom Viridiplantae; phylum Streptophyta; class Pinopsida; order Cupressales; family Cupressaceae; genus Sequoia; species Sequoia sempervirens. Next base: position 227,280 of record VDFB02277959.1, on the reverse strand, counting down.
GTGTAACTTCTCTTTCCTCCTTGATCAACAAAATTTGATCCTTTTACCACCTTTTACTAATTCAAATCTGATTCTTCTCATTCCTTCACTTTCTCTTGGCTTCTATTTTCTTGCTTAACTCTCTCTTTTATTCTAGCTCATTATACTCTCATTCTCTTGCTTCTACATCACTTCTCTGGGCTGCAAGCTATTCATTTTGGCTGCCAAAAAATTTTCTTGTTGAAACACCATTGCTATTGGAGCATCATAAAGCTTCTTCCTTCCACTCTTGGACTCGAGTAATCATAGTTGAGAAGGTGATATTATTCTTTTTTGTCCATTTGCATCATTTTTTTTATTGAGTAGCATTCTATTTTTTTGTGCACTCCACTTAGCAATACTATTTCCTCTCTACTTTATATATCACTTTCTACACTTTGTGGCTATCTAGTTATCCATGGAGGTGAGAACAATGAAATGAGGATATGACTGAGGTAGACCTCATACACAACCCAACTTTTTTCTTTTTTCTTTTTTTTTTGTGTGTAGGTTTTTGAGTGGAGCTACTTGAAGAATCAACTCATGGGTGAAAAGGTATATTTTCCCACTCTCTTTGTCATTTCTAGAATAGCTTATTTCTAGCATTTATTTTGTTGTAATTATAGTTTCTATACTTTTCATGCATTCTATTAAATCATAAAACTTAATCAATCAAATATTTAAGTAGACTTCTTGTGTTTTTGTATGCTTTCTATACCTCTATTTGTATAGGATGCCAATGCATCCCTAAGACACCAACGTGCCATGTTGGAGTATGAGATTTGGGCTATCATCCTAAGATAGTGAGTTGTCTAGGTAGTAGAAAAAACCTTTGAAGCTAACTCTTATGACCCTATGCACATATAGTTTTAGCACAAGGAAAGCAAAAAAAATTCCCTTCCTTTTTAGCCTCAGTACCTTTTCCTTTCCAATTTTTCTGACAAACCCAATGTAGTTTAGGGTATCCCATTCCTTAGGGCTCTCATCTGACCTAGAGTCCTAGGGGTGATGGGTCCCCTTTCTCTACACCATGGACATGGAATTTTAAGGTGTCTTTAGATTGTTTAATTTGCTCTATTTGGATGACATAATAGTATTTTTAAAACATGCAAGAGACCACTTCAACCACCTTGAACATGTATTTTAGAAATGTAGTGAATATGGTATTTTCCCTAAACCCAAATAAATGCATCCTTGCCATTGAAAAAAGAAAAATACTTGGACACATTATTTCAAAGGATGGATTGGTCATTGATCTAGCAAGAGTAGAATTGATCCTAGCTATCCCACTTCCCAGTCACAAGAAAGGATTATAGAGTTTCTTAGGCACAATTGGTTTTGTGAGAAGATTTATTCCAAATCTTGCTTCACTAGTAAATCGTCTTACTTCTATTGTCAATGAAAATTTGGTTTTTAAATGGACCAAGGAAAGTAAGGACAAATTCTAGGATATCAAACAAGAAATTTCTTAGACCCCTACCCTTTTCAATCCAAATTATGACAAGGATTTCATCCTTTACACCTTTGGAGGTGAAGCAAGGATATCAATTGTCCTAAATTAATTGAACAATGAAAATATAGAGCATCCCATTAAATTCTTTAGTGAAAGGATCAAAGAATATGAATCCAAGTACAACTATGTTGAGAAGAAAGCACTTGTTGTTGTTAGGGAATTGAATTTTTTTAGACATGTGTTGTCTAAGAACATGATCTAGTTAATGGTACCCCATGCCAACATCAAGTATTTTTTGTTAAGTAGAGATGTCAATGAAAAGAGAGTTGGATGGACCACTAGGGTGATGGAGTATGATGTTGACATAAAAGGTTGAGTGAATAGATGGTGTCAACATTCAAGGAACCTTTAGAGGTTTCTCTTATGTTGCAAGAGCCCCAAGCATTAAATTCAAATACTCAAGGTAGTTGGGTGAATGATATGACTATCTTCTTGGAAGAAGGTAGATATCCTCAAGGTTTGAGTGGGACCAAAAGAGGACATTTCAAATTATAGTACATTCCCTATATCATAGTGGATGACATACTTTTTAGGAAGAATATCAAGGGGGTCCTATTAAGATGCATAGAGGTAGATCAGGTTAGTAGACTATTGGAATAATTCCATGAAGGCTCTTCAAGAAGCTATTTTTTTGCAAGGACCACTACTACAAAGATCATGATGGCTATATACTATTGTCCAACCTTGTTCGATGATGCTCACAAATGGGTGATAAATTATAGAAAATGTGCTTTCTTCTCTAGAAATAAAAGGTTATCTACCCTCCCTCTTCATCCCATTCAAGGTGACCAACCATTCATATAGTGCATCTTAGATATTATTGGAATGATAAATCCACCACCAAGTGTTGGTCATGGATAAATTTTAACAACCACATACTACTTCACTAGGTGGAAAAAAGAAATTTATTTAAGGGATGCCACTAGTACTTTAGTTTTAGATTTCCTTCAAGGAATCATTACTAGATTTAACACTCCTTCCACCATCATCTCTGCTAATGCCAAGGTTTTTTTTAGTGATTGGGAAGTTAAGCATGACACATATTTAAATAACTAATCAAATTATTATCCTCAAGGTAATGGTTTGGATGAATCTTCAAACAAGAACCTCATCAAAATTATTAAAATGACCATTGAGGATAATCAAAGAGTCTAGCATAGAAAACTAAAGACATCCCTTTAGGTTGACAAAATTACTCCTAAAAGAGAAATTGGTAACTCTCCTTTCATGCTAGTTTATGGATGAGAGGGAAGGTTACCATTATCATTGGAGTTAGCTTCTCTTGAGTTGGCACATCAACTAGAGTTAGAAGAAAATGATGCTATGATGGTAAGGTTGGCAGAGCTAATGGAGTTGGAAGAGACTAGAAACAAGGCTATATGAACCCTTGAGACTCATCAAGCATAGGTCAAAAGAAAATTTGACAAAAAATAATTCTAGAGTGTTCTAGGAGGGAGACTTAGTGTTGAAATGGGATGTAGAAAAAGCCAAAGCTAGAATGAAGTACCAATTTTGATTCCATTTGGAGTGGTCCATATGTAATCACTAGTTGTAATGATGCTAATGAATTCCATCTCTATCTGCTAGATAGTGAGGTTCTCCCAATCTCAATCAATGGGATTCACCTCAAACCTTATTTCTAAGGGTTTTGATTTTATGTATATATTGGTTAGCTTAGTTTTTGTTTTCCAAGAAGTGTGTTTGCACACCTTGCATTATCCTTAAGGGAGTATATGTTTCTATATTTTTTCTTTCCTCCAAGTGTATCTTGCACATGTTTTTCTTTTCCCTTGGAAGCACGTTGTTACAAGTTCCCCTTATGACACTATGCATAGTGGAATAATAAGACCTCTAGAATCCATGACTATCAATCTCATAAATATTCCCAAAATATTCTCATTTCATGCCACCCTATATGACCCATCATTAAAACTAATCTAAGAGATCCTATATGGGCCATCTTACATGAATATTCCTTGAAGAAGTTTTGAAATTGGCTGTCAGAAGGTTTTGGGCATCAACCTTTCACTTACCCTTACATTGGAATGCTTTTTCCATTAATCTTGATCCTCCATCTCTTTCACTTTATTTTCCCATATTTTTCCTAAGTGTTTTTGGTTTTATCCATCAACCCTAACTTTTAAAACTTATCACTTCCTTTTGATGATGTTAATCCTTCACTCCAATCTTTGAAGCCTAATTAGGTCTTTTTGATATTTTCTTGTCCCAAGTTTTTGAACTTTTGAGTGTCAGATTTCTTCCTTATCTCCTTCCATATTTTCTTCTCACCACTTATAATTCCTTCTAATTCTCCGTCCCTAACCTCACTCTTCAAATTTTTGGAATCATTCATTCGATCTTCTACTTCTCTTCTTCTCAACTTTGATTTTTGAGAAAGCATTTCAAAGATTTGATTAAGTCTACATCTTTCAAATATTGGGTATGGTGGAACCTAAAAAATCCATGATCATTTTGAAATGCTAAGGTATGTGAGGTTTTAAAATTCCTCAATTATATTTGAGGTAGGGTTATAAATCTAAATAGTAGGGATTAAACCCTCCTAAGACCCTAATTGTTCCATTCCTTAGTCTTTTCTTCTTTTCATTCATTGACATTTTTATCCCATTTATCAATCATTTAGGTTATAACTTATGTCAATTGAAGTCATGTTCCAATTGGCCCCATTATCCTTGTCCTTCTAGTCGCTACCCCTTTTCAAATATTTAAACAAGTTCATTAGTTATGCCTTGGTCACTGTTATGCCCCAAATATTTATTACCTAGAGAATGACCACTTTTTAAAGGCAACATTGTGTGTACGTGATTATTAAAACCCTTAGTTATGGTCAAATTTTCCCCACAAATTACTTTCTATTGATTTCCCACCAGCCCACACTTTTAAAATAATCACTGAAAAGCCGGTATGTGGAGCAATGGGTGTGTGACAAGTGTCCACCCATTGGTGGGCCCTATAGAATTCAAAGGAAGGAAGTGGTGAAGGGCCTAAGGATCCAATAGCTCATGTGCAATGTGTTGATCAAATTTGGGTCATTCCTCGCTAGCCCATGGGGGGACCACATGAAGATTCAGATTCCCTATGAGGGTAATGGGCAGCTTCCATGTGGCACAATCTACAATGTTCAAATGGACTTTACAACAAATAAATATTTCATTAAGATATTTCTAGTGATTATGAAGGTGATAAAGGGTGAGCTACTAAAGGGATTATATTGCACATGGTCAAGGTACTGAGATGTTTGATTCTTGGTCACTCATTAGTAAATAAAGTTAAGCATATGGGTGTAGGATTGGATACTTATAAGGTGAATAAGTTGAAGGCTACAGTTTTGATCTGGGTCATTCCCCACCAGCCTGCAACCATTGATGATGTACCAAAAAACTCATGCTGGATAATAGGATGATGACACATGGAAACCCCAAGGTTTTTATCATGTTGGGGCCCAATACTTAGGTTTTTGGTTATGGTTTGATCACCTAATAGGTGGGAAATGGTGTGAGAGGGTAGGAGAGAGTAGAAGAGAGTGGAAGAGTGGGATAGAGGGTGGGAGATGGTGAGGGTGGGAGAGGGTGGAGGGAGTTGAGAGAGGAGAGGAGAGAGGGTGGGAGAGGGAGAGGGACAGAGGGTGGGAGATGGTGGGAGAGAGGGTGGGAGAGGGTGGGAGAGGGAGAGGATGGGAGATGGTGGGAGAGAGTGGGAGAGTGTGGGAGAGAGTTGGAGAGAGTTAGAGAGGGTGGGAGAGGGTACAAGAGAGGGTGGGAGAGTGTGGGAGAGTGTGGGAGAGTGTGGGAGAGTGGGACAGAGGGTGGGAGAGAGTGGGAGAGAATGGGAGAGAATGGAAGTGTGTGGGAGAGTGGGACAAAGGGTGTGGGAGAGTGGGACAAAGGGTGTGAGAGAGTGGGAGAGGGTGGTAGAGAATTGGAGAGATTGGAAGAATGGGAGAGAGGGTGGGAGAGAGTGGGAGAGTGGGAGAGAGGGTGGGAGAGGGTGCGAGAGGGTGGGAGAGAGTGGGCAAGGGTGGGAGAGGGTGGAGAGGGTAGGAGAGAGGAGAGAGGGTGGGAGAGGGTGGGAGAGGATGGGAGAGGCATGGAGAGGGTGAGAGAGTGTGGGAGAGAGTGGGAGAGAGTGGAAGAAGGTCAAAGAGTGTGGGAGAGGGTGGGAGAGAGTGGGAGACGGTGGGAGACGATGGGAGTGGATTGGAGAGGGTGGGAGATAGAGGAAGAGAGGGTGGGAGAGGGTAGTAGAGGGTGGGAGAGGGTGGGAGAGTGTGGGAGAGAGGGTGGGAGAGAGTCGAAGAGCGTGGGAGAGGATGGGTTTAGGTCTCTCTCTCACTCACTCACTCCCTCTATCTCTCTCCCCTCTACCCTTAACCTCTCTCCCTCTATCTCTCTCCCACTCCCTCCCTCTCTCTATCAACCCTCTCCCTTCTACCCCCTCTCCCTCTCTCTTTCTCTCTCAGTCACTCCCTCTTTCTCTCTCCCCTCTACCTTTAATTGTAAACCTTAAACTCAACCCTTAAACCCTAAACCCTTAAATCCTATACCCTCTACCCTTGGCCTTTCCCCCCCTCTATCTCTCTCCCACTCCCTTCCTCTCTCTCTCTCACTCACTCCCTCTATCTCTCGACCCTCTACCTGTAACTGTCTACCCTATAAATCTTTTAAAAACCCAACTTTATTATAATGTGAGTGTGTTATGAATAAGTAGAGACATGGTCGTTTAGCAAGAAATAATGTGCTCGTGTTATAATGTGAGCATGTTTTTTATTGGACTAAAAATGGTAAAAAAACACAATATACCCGTGATGTCGGCCCACATTCTACATATTCTCCTAGTTCTACGCATGCTCCGACAAAAAGTAGCTTTTTGGTGATTGAGTGAAGTGTGCATGCATGATTTTTAGATTCCACCACATTTTCATGATATTTCCATCACCTTTGCATGAAATAGCAGAGTTTTCACATTGAAAGGAATATAATATGAATTCAAGTTTGAATTACAGTGATAATTGATATACAATTGAAGTTTGGAGGGGAACAAGCTTTTGAAAAAGTTAAATTTTTGAGGAGTTTGAGGAAAGAAGAAGCAAAGGCTACATAATTGGGTAGAACTCCTCCATTTGAAACTTTGGATTTTTAGGTATGTGAAGTCTTTGTACATTTTCTTTCATTCTATTATGGCTTGCTTTCATTTTTGTTGTTTTTCTTATTCCATGTTGATCAAATTGTTTGTTTGTCATGTTACAACCTTAGGTTGTCAATGGACATTTTAAATTACACAATTCTATACACTTTCCTATTACATTTTTAAACCACATCTCTTTGAAGAATTTTGTTAAATTTAACAATGGACTTTCTTTGTGTATGCTTCCAAAGCTTTCGTTGAGGTATTTTTTTCAAACAGTTATACAAACCAGCTGATTGCCTTGTCTATGCTACCAAATTTTCCATACATGTCTCTAAAAAATTGGAATATGCTCCTAATGTAGTAGGGGGAGGCCTGCAACATACAAACACACAACTCCAATCTACAAACAAATTTTCAATTTATAATTCCATCAAAACCTCTTCTTTCAAAAAATTCACATTGTTTAGGTTGTAGAATATCAAAGTCACTCAATAGGGTATAATTCCCGACACAACCTTCTCACTTCTCAGCAAACCCCCAAATCCAAAAATAGTCTTTACTTAGGTCTCAAAACAAAATATTTTCCAGGTTTTAGGACCTTGCATGCTCAAATAGGTTTCCAATACAAAAACCCTCAATTTTCTCATAAATATTTAGGGTTTAGTATATTTCACAACTCCAAGACCTTCCAAGCCTCACCAAAGCATCAAACAAGTTTGTCAGGGTCTGCAAAAACAAAATAAACCTTCACTAGGCCTTTAGCCTCATTAGATCTCAAAAACACCGCTTTGGTTCCTCCTTTTCATGCCAAAAACTCACATTCTCAACATAAGATAGCATCACCAGCCCTATAGATGCCTTACCACTATTAAAAGAAACTTGAAACTTGAAACAACATATTATAGGCCATTCCTCCAAATCACAGGTCACCACAGTAGAGGAAAGACTCCATCTTTAAATTAAAGTAAAACTCATACCTTGCTAGTCTATACAGGTTGATCATGAAGAATGGAGTTTTTCATTCACCAAAACAACCAAAGGAGTCTCAAAATAGATTGAAGTCCAAGTTAAGACCCGCCACCATATTGATTTATGAATGTCTAATCATGGGAGGCCTATATTGGGCCATACATAGGAAAAATAAACTAAAAACACAAAAAAAATACTTGAAACTCCATAGTTTAGGTGTTGAGTAGAGCACCAAATCCTCAAAATCAATTCATTGAACCCTTTATTCAAATCAGGAGTCCCAACTTCCTTCAACGCCCATAATCACCCTTGAACCACCAAACCTTCATTAAGCCTAAAAGTACTAGTATTAGCAATGGTTTGCTTAATAAGCTTCATTATGAAAATTTGTTGTTCTATAGACCTAGGACCATTTAGACACCTTTATTTTACCCATTACAAAGCCTTTCAACATATCCAACAATCAACAATGCTTGTTTTGTACCAAACTACACAAATTATCAAGTTCTACACTTTTAAGGGCCCAAATTAGCCCACTTTTACAAAGGGACCACCTTCAAAACTTCTCCAAATCTCTTGAAACCTTGGGGCAATGCTTTATATCTATCAAAATTTCAAATTATAGCATTAGATTGCAAAGATTCAATCATTTACCACCCAAACCATAAAACCCTCTCCCTAGGCTTAGAAACCATATGTTTTATTGAAAGTAGCACTTTCCAAACACTCCAAAACTTGAAAACTATTGAAACAAGCCTAATATACCCTTATCATGCTCAATCTAACATAAAATAATGCTTCCCAACTCAGAAACTCAATTTTAGTCACCAAAAGCTCAATTTTGTTAAGGAAACCTCAACATTTCCTCATTTGGTTTGACGCCCAATCCAAGATCGTCCTCCATTAAAGTTTATTATGGCCTTTTATAATGTTTCCCTCTTAAAACAAACCACTTCAACTTCAAAAACTAACATTTGAAAGAGGTTACTATTGGTCTCCCTCTTTAATAGACTTTTACAACCCTTCACTATTAGTTAATTTGACATGACTTAGCACTTTTTGCATAGGTAAAATTATTCGTCATGCCAAAGAAACAAACTATTAACAAGAAAAAACTAACAGATGATCAGATCCAAGCCTTCAGAGATAAAGAGAAAAAATAGATGAGGGAATATCATGAAAAGAAAAAATTGGGAATGATTGACGAAAACAAGCCAGTTGAAGAGGAACCTCAATCGTCAAAAAGAGAAAAGAAATTGGCAGCACAAAGGGAACGAATGTGAAAGAATTTTGCTAGGGGAGATGTAGATACCATAGTTGGAGACACACCCTCTACTGCAAGTGAATACAAAGGGACACCATTAAGCACAAGTGAATATGGAGGGACACCATCTACCACAAAGTGAGTATGGTTGGACACTATCCACCACATCTGAAGTTGAGATTACATCATCATTTGGATTTGATGAACAAGGTGTTTCATCATCCCCACATGAACCTCAAGGTATGTATTCTATTCCACCCTCAGTCAAAGGTACACAATCTATCCCACCTCAATTAAATATTGATGAAATTTCTAATGTTGACATGTATGTACCTAAGAGAACACCACCTAGAATTTTGTGTAGAAAGCCAAAGTTTTTGATTAATATTGGTGAGGATATTTTGCAACACATGGAAGGTAGGATTCTAGAACACACTTGTAGAAGATATGCTGATAAGATTTGGAAAATGTTCTTTGAAAGGCTAAATGAGACTGAAAGATGTCAACTATTTGTTCAAATGATGTGAGGTTTAAAGTACAGAAACATCATGAAGACTCTTGGGTTGAGAACATTGAATGTATCAAGTGAAAACACTATTGTGAAGAATCTAATGGATGCTTATGATAGTGTGGGTAAGACCTCACGCTCAAAGGATAGTAATGTCACTCAACGTGTCATTACATCGACTTTGGTAAGCTATCAAACAAAGAGATCTTGTCTCATTAAAAAGACAAATGAACAAATGGGAATTAGTAGAAAAGCTTTATCAAAAGCCATTCAAAGGAAGAAAAGAATTGAGGGCACCGATTCAAATGAATTATGGGCATTCTCGAGAAGACTACCACATGAAGATAAAAAAGTTGTTGAAGCATTGAGAACACTAATTGAAGATTATTGGAAGAATAATACAAGGCCATCTCTAAATAAAAGGGATGTCATAAGAAGGAGAATCGGTAGTCGGAACCGTGAGCCACATCCAAAGCATTTTTTGGATACAACTCAAACCCAATTTTTTCATAAATTTCAAAATGCTTATCCTCAAATTAGCATTTCTCAAAGATTTTTTGAAATTATTAAACCTTTTTTATGTCAAGATAAATCACACACGCACTACTTGTTGATGTAGTCTACATATTGAATTCGCTAACCATTATGATGTTTATCATTCTGTATGTTTAGATTTGCATACTAACGATGTTTTGCAAGATTGTGGCATGGAAGCCCCACCAAAATCTTCAAGAGAGTTATTATCAAAAAATTCATGTCAAATAGAGGATGGCCAAATATTCTATGGGACAACATGCTTGGATGGTTCATGCAAGTGTTATGGTGGCTTGCAACGAATGCCAGTATATTAACATATGGAAAGCACAGATGAGGTGGGATATAAACTAGTAGATTTTGGGAAGTATAAAATAGTGGCATACGCTACAAAAGATGGGTCTCAAGTAAAAAGGTGTGATTTGGTTATTGAGAAGATTCCAGTGTATCAATTTATGTCCATGTTTCATGAGAATCTAGTGTATGAGTATGCAAAGCATACCCATAGAGCCTGATGGCTGGACATGCAATTCAAGATATGCAAGGACACCTTTCTAGTTGGAAGCATAGTATCAGTGGTTGACTGTGCAGAGAACTACACTCTATAGCCACAATGTGAGGTGCAATCACAGTATTACAACTCCACACAAGTTTTAATATTTGTGCACATAGCATTCATTCATGCAACTGATAGTATAGAGGACCAAAGGAAGGTATTGAGGGAGTATCACTTTTATATAAGTGATGATCGCACACATTCTCCAGAGTTCATGCAAGGTTGCTTCTAGATGTTCTATAGTGATTTTCCTTGGAGGGGAATAGCATACGGTCAACATATAATATGGTTGGATAACTGTGCAACACAGTTCAAGAACGCATGCATGTTCTACTAGTTGTGCAGGATGCATCTCACTACAAGTGTTTAGCATATGTGGAACTTTTGTGAGGCCAGGCATGGAAAGGGGGAGCATGATGGTGCAGGAGCATGCATGAAAAGAGCATTATCATGAGAAGAGTTAAAGTATAAAGATAGTGCAAAGTTGACAAATGCCAGTTCAATCATCGAGTGGTGTAATGCTTCGATGGGTCTAGGCAATTAAGGTACATCTTCATTTCATAAATTTTTTTGGTTGATGGATGATACTAACATTGCACCATATGAGGATTGTTGTACACTAACAGGATCGAGTGAGCTACACTCTTTCCTTAGCTCAAATGCAAGTTCATGGAGTATCGATACACGTAAGATAGCATGCTTTTTTTCTTCATGTACAATGCAAGTCTGGAATGATTGTGAGTTAGGGGAGTGGGTTGACAAATGGTTGACAAGTTATCTTAACCCACTTCGCACATATCACCCTCCGACGGCATTGGAACTAACACAGATGAAATCATTGGTTGAATTTGACCACGTATCAGATCTAGCTCAACCAAGTAATATATCTACTTGCTTAGTTTTTGAAATTCCATATTGTTATCTTACTTTGTACTGTATTCGTAATGTTAAATAATTTCAAGTGATTTTCTACACATATCAATGCAGAGCATGTTTATGCAGTTATTGCAGGTGAAGAAAATGAAAAGGGAATGGACTATTACTTGTGTCGTTGTGTTGAGGCCAAAAATAAATTGGAAGCCCCAGTTATAGATGGAGAAAACATCGAATACCTTATAGGCTCAGTTGTTACTAGAACATGGTTTAGAAGGTACCCACATAAGAGTGTTAAATATTGGTTGTTTGAGGACTTTCACACGCATCGTAAGATTATTCATTACTTGAGCCTTGTTGTGGCATCCAATGTTCGTTTGAGAAAATATGGGGGTAGACCTTTGAACAAGACCTTGTGGAAGGTCCGTGAGTCTGGCCATGAGGCAATACTTGACACAATAAAGGGTAGAGCAGATCCGAATGGTTCATTGGATTAATTTGTAAGTGTATGCACAATGGTTCTTATTAATTTATACTTGTATCCACATTAATTTGTTTGATGCCAATGCTATCATGTCTTATTTTACTTTGTGTATCTGTAAGTAGCCCGTTAAACATTGAATGGTGTCCCCTTGCACAAAATCCAAATTTATGAGCCATCCAAGAGAATCTCAGGCATAAAAGCAATGCAACATCCCTATTTTGATGATCTTGAAAAATCTCGATTATGATTTTTAGCCATTACAAAAGTGCATGTAAAGCTTGGTGAGGGAATTTCAAGTTATTCATTTGAGGTTAACCTTATCATGAGCACCTATGATGTAGACATTATAGGAGCATCTTGAATTTCAAGATATTCTAGATTCATGTGAGGTGTTGTGTGCAATAGGTATCTTGGAACTCGCTGTGAAGATGTATGAGTAGGATTGACTAAGTTGAGAGACTGCCATGCCTATCTGTAAGTGCCTTCCATCTATTTTCATTTCATTTCCATTTTGGACGTGAGTTGTTTCTTTTTATTCTTTTACTTTTCCTATCTATAACTAAACTAGTAAAAATTGATTAGTCTCTCCTTGTAGAAAATGTTGATTTTGGATCCATCGAAGATAATCTCAGCCAAAAAATCAATGCAACATCCTTATTTTGATGATCTTGACAAATCTCAATTTTGATTTCAAGCCATTATAAAAGAGTGTGTGAAGCTTTGTGAGGGAATATCAAGTTTCTCATTTGAAGTTAACCTCTAAATGAGAACCTATGATGTAGACATTATAAGAGAATCTCAAATGTATGAGTAACATTGTAAAATATATGTGAGACTAGAGTACCTAAGGCATTGTAATGAGATTTACTTGTAATGACATTTACTGAAATAATGAAATTTGGTGTAGGGGCACCAAGGTTATTGAGCAAATTTGGTTCACTTAAATCTTTTAAGTTAGTTTTTTTTGTTTTGAGTTTTATCAATTGAATAAGCTCCTAACACATCCATAGTTGATTTATAATGTAATAAGTCATGTTAGTTACAAAAAGAATAGTTAGGCATGATTGGAAAGATGTAGAATTATTTGTAAAGGCTATTTAAAGCTTCTTGAAGGCTATTTAAGGCAATATTTGAATTTGTAGCCTTTTGAAGGAAAATATTTGAATATGGTTGTAAATGTACTATTAGTGAGATTGAGATTGTTAACCTTCAGAGAGTAGCTGTATTTATGTTGATGAAATTTCCTTTAGATGCAAGGATTCAAAGCACATCAACCATGTGGTACAAATGATTAAATCCCAGAGATGATCTGTACCAATGAAAGAGTCTGAAAAGGAAGAGAGAGCTACACTAGTGACTCAGGAGAAACTTTAGTGATGTAGAGTTAAGGTGGAGAGGACTCGAACAAATCAAATTTTAGTAAATCAACAACCTTTGTTATTTCATTTGGCCATCTTGGAACAACTACCAACAAAAAGGCTTCCAAACTCAACAATTTGGCTTAAATTTTAGAGAATTCCTCTGAAGGACCATCTCATCATCAATATAGCATCTACTCAAACCCCCCACCACCATTCCCAAGCCAGACATACAAGGTTTCTTTGCAATTTCTTGGAGATCCTTCAAACTGCCCTACAAAAAGGCTACAAAATTAGCCCTGTTTTACAAAAAAAATGCTCTTTAAACTTCTTCTAACCCCACAAGCTCTTGTACAGTCATCAAATAGGTCATAAAACTCCCAATTCCACAGGTTTTAGAAAAGCACCCAACCTCTAAGCCATAATTTCTTAAAACCCTCAATTTCCTAACAAATACCTAGGGTTTTTAGCATCTCACAACTCCAAGGATTTCCAAACCTCACCAAAGCATCAAACAAGTTTTTTATGGTCTGCACACACATAATAAACCTTCACTTAGCCTTTAGACTCAGTAAATCTCAAAAACATCACTTTGGTTCCTCCATTTCAAGCCAAAATCTCACATTCTCAGCCTAAAACAACATCACCAGCCATATAAACACCTTACCATTATTAAAAGAGTTAAGGAAACCTGAAAAAAACACATTTTAAACCTTTCCTATGAGTCACAATTTACCATAGTAGGAGGAAGGGCTCCATCACAAAAATTAAGTAAACTCATACCCTGCTGGTCTATACAGGCTGAATAAAGAAAAATGGATTTTCCTTTCACTAAAACAACTAAAGGTGTATCAAAATAGATTTAAATCTAGGTTAATACCTTCCACCATATTATTTCATGAATTTCTATTCATAGGAGGCCTGTACTGGGCCATACACAAAGAAAAGAAACTGAAAAACTCAAAAAAATGTTGAAATTCCACAGTTTTAGGCATTGTGAAGAGCGCCAATCTTTAAAAAAACTATTGATTGAACCCCCATTCAAGATTGAATGAATTTTTTAATTAATTTCAAATGAGAATCATCTCCCTTCAATTCCCATAACTACCTTTGAACCACCAAAACCTTATTAAGCCTACAAATACTAGTATTTAACAATGGTTTTGCTTAATAGGCTTTATCATGCAAATTTATTATTCTAAAGGCCTAGGACCACTTAGGCACCCTTATAACATGACTTTTAGACTCTTTCTCTACACTCCCACCTACTTTTTACATAATTTTCCTTTATGGAAATATGAATAATTATTTAATTCAAGAGTGCTTTTTCACATTTGTCCACCCTAACCTACTAATTCCCTAAGTACATAAAAGATTGGTCTATTAAACCTTATTCAAGACAAAAAGACCTCAACATACTAGTATTTACCAACTATCCTCCCAATTTACCATCAAACAATCACAAATTGAGGGTGAGGTGTGGGTGCTCCTGGACCATTCAACTTTCAAAAATAAAGTCAATTAGGTTGGCAAAAGTCTAGATCGGGCTAGCATTTGGTGGAAGAGGAAGAAAGATGACTGGAATTCTAGAGGCCCACCATACTAGATTTTGGTATTGAACCATGAGAGTAGAAGAGAGAGTTGATATCATGTATCAAAACATTAAGCATGCATTCTTCCAACCAACAGAGAAGGAGATGATTACTTTGCTTCATTTTCATTTGCATAAGCATATCAAGGCATGGGAACCAAGAAGACCATGGATGTGGTCCAAACTTTAGGAGGGGCAAGAAGGTCAATGTATGATGTTGATGAAATTGATTAAGAACAACAAGAGAGGGACAGGAAAAATAAAATCAATACAGGGTTTCAAGGATTTGTCAAGAGAGTAAGAGAGCTAAGATTTTGAACTAGAGTTTGATATGTACCATTTAGAGAGCTTGGTTTTCATGGAGTTCCTTTCAAAGCCTCTTCTTTTATTATTCTTATGGTAAACTATTTGGTAGATTTGGTGGAATTACCTTTCTTAGTAATCTCTATTAGTGAGCTTGAGATTGTTAACCTTGAGAGAGTAGGACTTGGGTAAAAGGAATTTGATATGGATATTGCTTTCAAAGACTTCAAGTGGGATGTACTCCGCATTGATGCCATTCCTCAATCTTCACTTGATGGCATCAAGTAATGGTTGAACTCCATGATTATAAAGTATTATGAAAGAAAAATGAACTTGTACTAGTAGCCAATTTTGAAGACTATTACTGATGATCCAAATAAATTTATTGAATATGTTGGCTAGGAATTTTTGAATATGGAAGCTAGTGATTTTGATTTTGATAATTCGGAAGAGTCAGATCAAGGATATGAACCCTCTAATGTAGAAGAGTAATTAGAATCACTCTTCATGTTGCAGTACCAACTTTAATACCAACTACAATGGAAACATTAAAATTCCCTAGCAATATTTATGTAAAGGAAATTTCCTTTAGATGTAAGGATTCAAAGCACATCAACCATGTGGTACAGATGATTAAATCCAGAAGACGATTTGTAGCAATGAAAGAGTCTGAAAAGGCAGAGAGAGATACATTGGTGACTCAAGAGAAACTTTAGCTTTCAAAAAACAAAGCCAATTAGGTTGGTAGATGTTTGGATCAGGCCAGCATTTGGTGGAAGAGGAAGAATGATGACTGGAACTCTAGAGTCCCACCATACTGGATTTCGATATTCAACCATGAGAGCATAAGAGAGAGTTGATATCATGTATCAAAACATTAAGCATGCATTCTTCCAGCCAGCATAGAAGGAGGTGATTACTTTGCTTCATTTTCATTTGCATAACCATATCAAGGTGTGGGAACCAAGAAGACCAAGATTGTCAAGTTTTATGTGGAGGTAATGGATGTGGTCTACACTTTAGGAGGGGCAAGAAGGTCAATATATGATTGTTAACCTTGAGAGAGTATGACTTGGGAAAAAGGAATTTGATATGGCTATTATTTTGAAAGACTTCAAGTAGGATGTACTCTACATTGACACCATTCCTCAATTTTCACTTGATGGCATGAAGGAATGGCTGAACTCCATGGATATAAAGTATTATGAAAGCAAAATGTACTTGAACTGGTGGCCAATTTATTGAAGATGGTGGTTGGGAATTTTTGAATATGGAAGCTAGTGATTCTGATTCTAATAATTTAGAAGAGTCAGAACAAGGATATATGAGTTCCCTGTAATGTAGAAGAGGAATCAAAATTAGATTCCATGTAGCCACCATCAAGAGTGTTACAAGCCAACAAGATGGAGGGAAATCTTATATAAGGATAATTTTCAATGTAGTAGGTACTGGCTTTAATACCAACTACAATGGTAACATTGAAATTCCCTAGCAGTATTTATGTTGAGGAAATTTCCTTTAGATGCAAGGATTCAAAGCACATCAAACTCATGTGGTACAAATGATTAAATCCTAGAGATGATCTGTAGCAATGAAAGAGTCTGAAAAGGTAGATAAAGCAACACTAGTGACTCAAGAGAAACTTTAGCTTTCAAAAACAAAGTCAATTAGGCTAGCAGACGTGTGGATCAGGCCAACATTTGGTGGAAGAGGAAGAAGGATGACTGGAACTCTGGAGGCCCACCATACTATATTTTGGTATTCAACCATGAGAGTAGATGAGAGAGCTGATATCATGTATCAAAACATTAAGCATGCATTCTTCCAGCCAGCGGAGAAGGAGATGATTACTTTGCTTCATTTTCATTTGCATAACCATATCAAGGCATGGGAACCAAGAAGACCAAGGATGACGAGTTTTATGTGGAGGTAATGGATGTGGTCCAAAATTTAGGAGGGACAATAAGGTCAATGTATGATTGGTGCAGGAGCACCATTCAGTAGGTTTTGTTCATCAAGGCAAATAAGGAGTAGAATATAGGATTTTGAGTTTTGTATTAAAATAAGGCCTATGAGACCATTCTATTATGTATTTAGTCCTATTTGAGCTGTATTAGGTGTTTAGGAGGTTGGGTTTTTCAAAAAGTGTAAAATGTTTAAAAATTGCAAAAATCTGCAAAATTTGCAAACTCAAACGTTGTAAAATTGCAAAATTTGCATTATGGAGGGAATGTGAAGAGTCAAACCAGTTCAAAGGTTACTTAGGAAGGTGAATCAGTTTTTAATTTTTAGGAAAGATTTTAAAAACATGGAGAACTCAAATTGAAGGTTGGATTTTGTGATTTGAAGAAGCAAAAACAATAAAAACTTAGAATTTTCTAGAATTTTTTGTATTTTCAGCTGTAGCAGCAGATTGTACGACCTGTTTTTCAATTAGTTGATCCAATTTTTTTGATATTTTCATAGTATATGGAATTACGTTTCTTTTGAATCCATTTAAAAGGTTTTTCATAACGTTTTGTGCATTTTATCATCAATTTACTAAAACCAGCACAAACTTGTACATTTGAAGGTTTTGAGTCAATAAAAATGGCTTTTTGACCCATTCCTCTTTCTATAGCCTTTGTAACTTGAGGAATGGGTCTATATTAACATTATTAAGGTGTGGGAATGATTTTTTAGTGTTGGGGAGGTCTGAAAGTGAGATGAGTGTGAAACCCATGTGTGTAAAAGTGAGTTTTCTTTAAGAAAAATGGTGGTTTTGAAGAGTCAAATTGTGTTTTTGTGTAGGGAAACATTATTTTATGATTTTTTGAAATTGTGTAGGGTATCAAAAAATTGTTTGAGTAATTTTTTAGGTTCTGGTTAGCTTTGTAAGTATCATTTTCAATAAACCCCTAGGGTTTAGGCTACAATAGAGGGTTTTGTGGTTTACCCATTGTATGGTGGTATAAATGAAATCTGATTGTGGATTTTGAAGTTTTGACACCTTAGAATTGGTTCCCCAAGAGTTGGTAAGGTTTGGATAAGTTTAGATTATAGACCCTTTGTTCAACCGAATCGATCCCTTAAGGGTCTAAAGGGCAAAATGGCTACAAACTTCAGCTTAAGGTTACTCAGACACTATGATACTTAGAAATTTTTTGTCTAATCCTATGGGATCATGTTGGGCCCCTCTACAATAACCTTTCTCATTTTTTGTTATCTCGTGAAAGTGGCTTCCCAAGGGTGTCCAGCTTTCACTTGATGGAAAAAGTGTCAATGGAAGCAAGTGGAAAGTTGCAAGGTGGTGCAACTTTCGCTCTACAAC
Source organism: Sequoia sempervirens (assembly GCA_007258455.2). Taxonomy (NCBI): domain Eukaryota; kingdom Viridiplantae; phylum Streptophyta; class Pinopsida; order Cupressales; family Cupressaceae; genus Sequoia; species Sequoia sempervirens. The sequence continues at coordinate 208,854 of VDFB02277959.1, read as the reverse complement.
TCATGTGACCAAACAAACTATTCCAACGATCTAAATGGAATTCTTACACTAGGTATTATCCCCTCTCTTTCAAGACTCCAAACATGCGGAATCACTCTACATGCTCAACTAGATTCCATCCCTAAAGGGGTCCAAAGGGCAAAATGGTTGCAAACTTCAACATGAGGTTACTAGACACCATGATGCTTAGAAAATTTTCATCTAACTTTGGGATCGCATTGGGCCCCCTCTACAATAACCTCTCTAGTTTTTGTTATCTCCCAGTGGTTTTCCCATGGTGTCCAATTCTTAGTTGATGAAAAAGTGTCAAATGGAGATAGTGGAAAGTTGCAAAGGGTAACCTTTTGTTCTCAAGAACTCGTGTGAACAAACATATTGTTCCGAACAAATTTGAATATGCACTTTATGCTATGCATGGTCCTCTTTTCACACCCAAACACGCTGAATCACTCCCAGCCACATTCAAACGTATTGATCCTTCTTTAAGCGTCCAAAGGCCAAAATGGCTACAAACTTTAGCATGAGGTCACTTCCAAACACCATGACACTTCTAGAAACTTCTGCCTGATCCAGGATTGCATTGGGCCCTCTCAGTGACACAACCTTTCTATTTTCATTATCTCAAAGTGGTTTTCCCATCATGCCCAGTTTAGTTGATCAGAGACAATGGATTTGACTGCATCCCACCAGGCTGATTTTAGAGAAGACTTCACAATAATCTCTCTTGGTTTTCATTATTTCAGAGTTCTCGTGGTGTCCAGTTTCCAATTGATGGAAAAGTGCCAAACGAAAGCAGTGGAAAGTTGCAAAGTGGTGAAACTTTTATTCTACAACTCATGTGACCAAACAGACTGTTCTAACGCGTCTGAATAGGCATATTTATGCTAGGAATGGCCCTCTTTTGCACCCAAACCCGTAGAATCGCTCTGAGCTACATTCAACTAGATCGATTCCTTAAGGGTCCAAAGGGAAAAATGGCTGCAAACTTTAGCATGAGGTTACTCGGACACCGTGACACTTAAAAACTTCTCGTCTAATCCCATGGGATCTTGTTGGGCCCCTCTACAATAACCTCTCTTATTTTTCGTTATCTCAAAGTGGTTTTCCCGTGGTGTCTAGATTTTAGTTGATGGAAAAAGTGTCAAATGAAAGCAATGGAAAGTTGCAAAGTGGTGCAACTTTCATTCTACAACTCATGTGACCAAATAGACTATTCCAATGCATCCAAATAGGCATGTTCACGCTAGGCATGGTCCTCTTTCTCACCCAAACATGTGGAATCACTTTGAGCTACGTTCAACCGGATCAATCCCTTAAGGGTTTGAGTGTAGTATGTTGAAATAGGCCATTCCACCTATTATTTAGGTTGTGTCTCGGTGATATGGGCTTGATGTAAGTAGGATAGGGAGTAGGAATAAGAAAATAGCATTAGTAAGGGCATTGGAAGAGATCACTAATGCTTCCCCTATTGAAAATTCAAAATTGAGGCCCCTTAAAAGCAAGGCTAGAAGAGGTGAAAAGAAGAAATTGCTTGAAAATAAGTTAGAATAGGTTGGAAATAGGGTGAGATTGTGGATTTTTATGTGTTCAAAAGGTTTTCAAGGATAGGGGAGGTCAAAAGTATGTTATGGCATGACATGCCCTAGTTGGAAAAATAGGGGTTTTGAATTAAAAAGAGAGGTTTGAGGGAGTAAACGTGGGTAAAGTCAAGGGGCAACATAATTTGGTGGTCAATTAAGTTTGTGCAGGAAAAATGAAGAGTGCTAGAATAGGTTTTGAGGTTCAATTTTGGGGGTTCAATTCGCCAGTTTGGCCAAAAAATTTTGGAGGGGGATTCAATTCATTTTGGGTTCGTTGGTACAAAAAACATGTAAAAAAAATTATATATATCTATGCAACCTAGAAGCATGAATTAGGATTACAATATCACATATCATCATATAAACAAAAAAACCACCATAAACTTGAATGTCATTTAAAATAGCAAAATTGCCAAAAAAAATGTGTTTATAATTGGCAAAAAAATGTGAATAAAATCATGCAGATTTTCGTGTGAAAAAAAACCATGAGACCATAGCTTGTTGCTTACTATTATGCTTTGATAGATTTTTTCCAAACATCCATAGCTTGTTTGAAAGTAATTTTTTCAGGCTTTTAGCCATAGCAGCAAGGCAGTGAATTGTTTGATAAAATGCTTTGGTAGACATGTATGAAAAATGTGGTAGCATAGACAAGGCAGTGAACTGTTTGAAAAAATGCCTCAAAGAAATGTGGTTTCATGGTGATGGAATGGCATGACGAATGCCCTAAGAAGAAGATTTCTATGGATTGTCATGGCATTCCATCACCATTGAGACCACATTTCTTTGAGGCTTTTTTTCAAACATTTCACTGCCTTGTCTATGCTATTGCTTATTATTATGCTTTGATAGATTTTTTCTAAGCATCCATAGCTTGTTTGGAAGCACCTATTTTAGGATTTTAGCCATAGCAGCAAGGAGCTGAACTATTTGATAAAATTCTTTGGTAAACATGTATGAAAAATGTGGTAGCATAGACAAGGCAGTTGAACTATTTGAAAAAATGCCTCAAAGAAATGTGGTCTCATGGTGATGGAATGCCATGACAATTCATAGCAATTTGCTTGTCATGGAATTCCATCACCATGAGACCACATTTCTTTGAAGCATTTTTTTCAAACAGTTCATTGCCTTTTCTATGCTATTGATTACTATTATGCTATGATAGATTTTTTCCAAGCATCCATAACTTGTTCGAAAGCACCTATTTTAGGCAATTAGCCATAGCAGCAAGGCAATGAACTATTTGATAAAATGCTTTGATAGACATGTATGAAAAATGTGTTAGCATAAACAAGGCAATGAAGCATCTAGTTATTAGTTATGCAATGTGAAGCAATGCTTTGAGTTTGAAAGATGTGCAATGCAATGTAATCAATGATATGAATATAAACTACAAAAATCTATTTTTTTACAATTTATTAGTTAAACTCTTTATTTTATTTTCTCTCTATATCTCTATGCTATGGAAATGCCTTTAAATTTTTTTAAACAAGTTTTTATCTCTTGTTCTACTTTTTTTTACCTTTTTTTTAAATCTGATTTTTTCTCATTTTTCTAGACTTTTTCCCAATTTTTTCAAAAAATCTTATACTTTTGGTTTGCCATTTTGTCCCCAAAAGATTTTTTCTCCTATGGTATAAACACATATGTTTTTGTAATATCAAGGATGATTTTTGAAACTTCCATGCATTGCCAATCTAAAAGGAAAAGTCTTTTTCCTTATCTGTATGTAGCCATGCTTTTGACATTGTCAAAAAGATCAAAACTTCTTGAATGATGCGAAGGCATGGCCAAGCAGTTCTAACTCTTCGCATGAGAGAAGAGAGATGTCAAAGAGTACATCAACTTAGTGAGAAAAAAAGTGTAATGTGTTTTAGTTTGTAGCATTCCTCTGTTTCTCTATAGATGTGTCATAAATTCTCAGTTCAAATATGGACACCAAATATCAATAAAAAAGATTTGTATTAACCAAATAGCCATGCACGCATACATCAATATATGTCGATATAAGTATAAAATATAGTTACAAAATATTCATATAGGCTTACGAGAATGCCATATAGGCATACATTGTCAAATATATCCAATACAAAATATGTACAAAATTGCCATGTCTAGGCATACAACAAAGAGCTCTGGAATCAAAATTCATTTCTCTCCATGCTCTGGAAATAAATTCTTTCCCTTTGTTTGGTGATCTGATGGTGATAAGTCTGTCACTCACTTCTACTGTGCTTGAGGAGTGCTCCTGCTACTCCTCCTAGATAGCTCCTGGTGAAGTTTTAACTGTTACAATAATAAGTAAAGACATTAATATATAGAAATTACATTATAAAAAATGATATATTTAACAAAATAATCACTTATGGCCATCTCACGATCACTCTCCATGATGGAAATATTTGTACGCTAATGTTAAAGTGTGTTCAAGCCCTATATAATCCATTCAAATAGGAATTAAACTATGAATCAATAATGGTTTGATTTTTCACTAGAACTAACATCTATAACAACGAATGTAAATTGAAATTTAGCAATTTGCCTCATACCTCCCCCTATCAGAGCCATCGAGGATTGTATAGCAGATGAAACATCGATATCCATTGCCCTCACAACATTTGGAAGTGTTTCCACAACCAACATCTAAAAATAAAACAATAAATTATTCAATCACAAAAAAGTTACAATAGCGATCCACATCACATAACTTATAATGTATGAGATCTAATGAACAAAATTTTGAGTACAAGTATTAAACTATATATTTATGATTATCATGCTTACTATTTTCCCTATCCATATATTTTTATTATCATGCTTACTATTTTTCCTAGCTAAAGCAAATTGAGTGGAAGGATGCCTTGGTGAATGATGAAAGAGTGGATTGTTTAGTGACTCTAATTAGGTTTCTTATGCACAAATCAGTCATTTTTGTTGATAAATAAGATGTTTGAAGCTTGAGGATGATAAGAAGAAGTATTGAAATGAGTTGGCTTGTTGTTTCATTGTAGTTTACAAATGAAACAATGTGATTTTTGATGAAAAGGGAAAGAAATTTTAGTTGCTTATTCAATTTGATCTTCTCCTAATTCAATTGGGTCAGATGTTGGTGTAGAAGCACCTAGGTCATCAAATACTTTTTAATTTTGCAAAAGGGATGAGTGTTCAAATTTGTATTGATTCAATCACAAAAGGTCATGGAAAAATGATGTAAAGTGCATGTTCAAGGTCATATGAGGTCTTATTTGAATGTATTTAAGTTTATGGGTAAGTTCTAGGTGGTCAAAGTGGGAAAATGCAAACAATGCAATAATGTAATATTGTTAAATGTTGTTAAATTGACAAAAACAAGGAAAATAGGCATATTAAGGGTTAAAGGGGGCATTTTCAACCGATGGAAAGACAATTATGGAAAAGGAAATATCTTTAAAAGGCATGGAAAGGTGAGAAAAATTAGAAGTTTTTGTTCATGTAATTAGATTTTGAAATAAAAATTCCCTATTTCTGAGTTTGCAGCATTACTCCATTGTTTTGTTTTCTTGTGTTGGTAATTTAGGAAAACCAAAAGTTAAATCATAGTGTGAATACATTTAAAGAGGAGTTAGTTTACAATTTCAAGAGTTGGAAGGTTACTTTTAGGAAACAAAAGAATAAAAGGCAGTTTTCAGTGCCCAACAAAGTCCTTTTAGAAGCAAGTTTGAGAGTCCAATAGGGTTTTTCTTCACTACTCCACCAATGTAGGTCAAGTAAATTGGTGTAGTAGGTTAATGTTAGGATTTTTTGCATGTTTTGATGATTGTAAGTGTAGGTAAAAACAAGAATACCATGGTGGAGTTGTTGCTACACTGGAAAATAGAGGATTTTCCTACACAAAGTGATGCTACAGTCATGGGTCATGAATAAATAAAGCTTGCAGAGGCTTGGAAATGATGTAGAAGGTCTTGGAAGATATAAAAAACCATGTTCCAAGTGGTGGCCAAAGAAATAGAGGTTTGCAAGAGTATTTTTCACAAAACCCTCCTTGATTTGTGCTTTTACACCCTATAAACAAGGGTTTATTGGATCAGAACATTTTCATGGTTTCAATCCCTATAAATGGTGAAATATTGAGTTATAAGACATGCTTGAAGACTATTTTGAGGTTTTGAGTGATTTGGAATGGTTTTGAAGGGGTCACCTTTATAAAACAGGCCTAATCTACGAGCCTTTCTTTAGAGGACAGTTTAATATATGATGATTTTCTTTATGTCAAACGTCTAAGAACTTTGATATGTTGTGATGTACTGGAAAGTGTTTCTAAATGTGCATTGAGTTTTTTAATAAGCTTTGAGATAGGAATGTAACTACCCGATTCAATGGTTGACATATGGTCTACTAGAGGAATATGATATAGTTTGATCAAAACAAAGATGTTTGTTTAAACAATGGAAAGGATGATATTGAGTGCTTGGTTACTATCAAACTAACGATGTGATTGATGTTACTAAATTTGGTTAAGGTGTATAAGACAAGTTTGGTGACTTTGATGGTTGGATGGGTGAATATTATAAAGCCTTTTGAGCAAATTGGTGATTAACCACAAGATTATAATCAAGATTTTATTGTAGTAGGAGTTTGTAACCTGTAAATAGACTACTGTAGTCAAAATATGGTGAGTACAGTGCTTGATAATGGACTGATAATAGTGAGGTATGGTTTAGTTGATTTGTTGCCTTGGTGAATAAATGAAAGGATGAATTGTTCAAGTGTCAATAATCAGGTTTATGTTGTTTTTATGGTGGCTAAGAATGATGTGAATCTAATTCATTAAGTCAAAGTTTTCTAATATGGTTTTTGCTTTGAACGAGTCAATTGGAATATTGATTAGTGGAATGATGAATGATGGCCTATGGAATGGATAAGAGAATTTGAGTGGATTTTGGTTGAATGAAAAGTAGATTTATGATGAAATTATATTTGATCTTCTCTTAATTCTATTTGGGATTGAAATCCCTTGAAGAAATGATGTTGATGGTGTTTGTTGGATGCTCTGCATCAGATGTACCTTGATGATTGAGTGTTTTGATATAATGCTTTGCATCAATAACTACCTTGTCTATGCTATTGCTTATTATTATGGTTTCATAGATTTTTTCCAAGCATCCATAGTATGTCGTCCTGGTGCACCTTTGCAAGAACATGCCTCCATGTGAAGTAATTGCATCGTGTTGCTTATGTTGACTTTCTAAACAACTATATTGTACAGTTGAAATTTTGTCATCTATCAACATCTAGTTATTAGTTATGGAATTTGAAGTAATGCTTTGAGTTTGAATGATGTGTAATGCAACGTAACCAACAATATGAATATAAGCTACACAAATCTATTAAGTAGAATTCATTAGTTAAGTTCTCTTTATTTTATTACCTTTGTGTATGTTTGAGAAAATCCACTGGCACTAAGAGGTGTTTGCTTGAAACCTCCAATATTAGCCTATTCAACATCCAAAATCACATATTAAAATACCATTTGTAAAACAATGCTATTAACATGTAATAAATTTATAATTGTTTACTAGTTACATACCCCATTGATAGGTGTACTGTAGAAATAAGTAGGTGGAGGACCGTGTATCCAGTCTCAACAATGTGACCTTACAATTTTATTAAAATAATAAAACTAAATTAGTTAATCTTGCATTTCAAAATCAAAATTTAATAAATTAAATTCAATGAACATGATGACTTTTACCTAACTATCAATGCCATATGCATGATGCAAAATGTCATCCATCCTCTCCATCCCCATAGCAACATACAGATCTTGTGTAGCATCCTCCTGAGTGTCAGTGGGGTCATATGAACAAGTCGCCCTGCAAGATTGACACACATGGGTTCGAAGGCCACCACTTGAAGACTCCCCTGGATGGTGCTGTACAATAGGGCTAGTATGATGGATGACAATTCGGGTCAAAGTGTTGATCGCTTGCAATGTCTCTACGTCGGCACTCTCCTTCGTAATGACATGCATAACAATATGCTCATGAGGCGGCCTAGTGAGAGGTCGTCTCTGTATGCAACCTAAAATGGTCACCTAGACTTTGGGCCCCATTTATTTAATTTGTCAACATCAATTTTTTGAATCAATGATTGTCGCATTTTCAAATCAAACTTCTTAATCAATTCATAACTATTTCAAATGTTTCAATTTTCCCTAAGGTTTGAATGCTTCATTAATTTTATTTAATCAAAAGAAATAAATCCCTTTTAATAAATAAAATAATGTTATTTAATTGAAGTTAATATTACTTAAATAAAATGATGCTATTTAATTAAATTATTTTATTTTATTTTATTAATATTCATTTCTAAATTACATAATCTTATTTTATTTTATAAAAAGAGATATTATCATCTTAAATTAAATAAAATAAATGAAATATCCTCTCAAGAATATCAGTGATGAAAAAATGGAAACAAATCAGTTAAAAGGAAATAAACTAAAAAGAATTCCAATCAAGATTTGTTTCTATTTTTCTATTTATCCCACATTGCTTCTGAATTTGCCTTCGATTCCACTTTTTCCTATAAAATGAGCCCTCTCATTCTCATTAAAAAATCACAAATTTTTACATCAGACTTATGCTACAAATTTTCTTGAATTTTATCATTTGAGATTACATTAGTTTGATTTTATAAGCATCTTAGTTTTAGAGCATATAGTTTAATATTACATTTTAGCTTAATCTTCATAGTAGATTAATTTGCAAAGTAATTTATTTATTGTATTGCATGTAGATCAATTTTCATTTCAATAAATTAGTTTTGTTTATTGCATTTTACAGTCATTTAGATTAGTTTTCATTGTTGCATTGCAAGAACAGGATTCATGGAGATTGGCATTCTTGCTTCTCCTCTTTGAATCTCTCGTTCTGAGACTGTATTTGCAGGGGTAACTGGGTTAATCTGAGGGCCATAATATCAATCCCTGCTCTTCTCAGATAGAGAGCTGTGAATTTATTTGCAAGGACTCATTATTGAGTATCCTCGCATGCAAGGATTCACAGAAGTATAACATATTTTCAGTTATACATTTTGGCGCCCACCGTGGTTTTTCATCATTTTTTAAGAAATTTCGACTTTGATCTCTCAAACAGTGCATGCTAGTGCAAAACGGACTCCATAGATGTGCTCAGAAGGCCCAAAAACCCCTATTTTCATATAAAATATGATAGGGTTTGCTGAAAATTAATTTTTTAGTGTTTTGAAAATTTTTAAAACAATTGCCAAAAAAAATCTGTACGGATCCGTACGGACACATCGATTTTTGTACCATTTTGATTTCTGTGCTACCTCGATTTTCGTGCATGAAGGTTCATCTAAATATTTTATTAATTTTTTTCATCTTTAAATTAATAAAAATTTTGGTTTAAAACCTAAATGAGCATATTTAGTAAAATGGTCATATATTGAGCATATGGTCTCCGTTTTTCGAAAACGAGATATTGTCAGAAAGCTGCTTCCGACGCCGTTCCAGTGGTACTAGTATTTTTTTCTGATTTTTCTATTTTTATACCTTTTTCACCTGTCAAAGCTAGAAGTTGTTGTTTTCACTCTAGAAGGCGTAATTTTTGCATCCTGGCTCTGTTTTTTGAAAACAAATAGGCGTTGGAAAGCTGGTTCTGCCCTCTTCTCAGATATCAGACCTATTTTTTGCAAAAAAATTACCAGGTATCTGATTTATTTGTCAGAACTCAGCCTTTATCTTTTGAGTTATTTTCTTGGGAAACGTGCAATCAGGAGTTTTTTTTTAGATCCAAGAGGAATTTTTTTTAATTTAGATTAGATTTTTAATTTTATTAATTTAGATTAGTTTTGTCTTAAATTTTTAGTTTAGTATTAGATTAATTTAGTTTAATTTTTGTTTTGTTAACTAATTCTTTTTAGATTAAATTTTGACTAGGTTAAATTAGATTTTTAATTAATCTCTTTTTTTTTTATAGATTCCAACTTTTGTTCTTCTGGTTCTTCTGAATTTTTTTCACAGCATAACAGTTTCTACAAGATGCCAATCAGAGAACTTGAAACACACTAACGATTTGATTGCAGGACGCGTGACAAAGATTTGAAAACAAACACTTACGCTTGTCAAAGATCTTATTTAAAAAAAAAACATTGTGTTTGTTTTCTTGATTTTCAATTCACATAGTCTAATTAGGGCTTCGTTTAAATTCTTAGGAGTTTCAATAGTGAGTAGGGAATTTGGCTCTTTGTTACATGGAGGTGATGACCATGGACAAATCCAGGCTCCTGATGATCTTACTAATATGACGAACTCTTAGGGAGCAGAGCAAGGTAGTGAATCTTTAGCACTTTCACTCGTCAGGGGATTATGCTCTTCTCTCATTGAGAGAATCAGAAACCCAAAAGCGTGTGGATTTGGTGAAGTGAAACTAGCTGGTGATTAAGGTTGTTTAGTGTTTGGGTAAAGAGACGGCTAGAGAAGTATGCTCTTCTCCTTTTGGGAGAATCGTAAAATCGAAACTCAAATCCTGCTCATGTCCAAGGTCACCTTTAGAGGGCCTCGCCGAAGTTGAACCTCCGAATGACCCGAGTACACACCTATCGCCGGTGATTCCACCTCACTATAATAAAGAACGCCTTGTTGAGTCTAAAGACTCCAAGACCATAGTAACTTCTTTTCCATGACTTGGATGATCATCATGGAAAAGCTCTGTTTATTGCACTGAGCGGCGCCGCTCCGAGCCCTTCTTGCGAGGGTGTGTGATTTTCAGGTGTTGGTGTGGTTGCGAGGCCCGAGCTCTATATCAAAGGCACCGAAGGTTATTGTGAACGGAAGCCAAGTAAAAACCTCTTAGTTAGTTGCCTACCCGGTTCACCTCTGAAAGGAGTCATAATCTTTGCGCAAGGAGGGGGAAGAATCTCTCCGTATGTTGATCATACATAGATTCCCATCATAGGCATACACCTGGACGTTTGGAGGCGGTTGCGACACTGGCCCCTGCTACAAGGGTAACCTTTGAACGTACACTGTTGAGTCCTTGGAAACACCAAAAACACGGGCGCCCTCTAGGGGGTGACACGGCTGTGTGAGGTGCACGTATGCGCATAAGCAATGGGGCAAAGGTTTTGGCTTCTCACCATTTTCTTTGGTAGGGATAGCTATGTGTTTATTTTTGAGTCTTAAACATTGTCCAAACATCTTCAAACAAGACTCCCCCGATACTATCAAGTTGCTTTGTCCTTGATAGATCTGTTATCGACTACTTTTTGTATCACAACTTGTCTGATTGAAACCTATGTGCTTGATCAAAATCTGTTGATATACTTGCTTGATCTTTGAAAACAAACAACAAACTGAAATACTGAGTTCTTCGATTAGGTGACTTGTCCCAGTTTTAGAGACCTGTTCTGTATTTAGGGTTTATGTGTCCTTGACCTTTTGAATTAGTGATCCTTGATCTCATAAGTGATTTTGCTTGAGATTGGCAAATTAAGAATTGTTCCTGTCAAATAGATAAATTTTTAGACTCTTTGATAACACACTTGGAGAGTGCTAGTAGTCTCCTTGTCCACCCATTTTCATACAATTCAAACTCAGTACACTTTGTGTAAGTCATCCTCCTGATCCATATGTGCTAGGGTGTTCACCCAAGAATTGAGCACCTTGTGGCAGTGTTGGTTTGCACCTATTTGCAATAGTTCTATTTCACCATCTCTCTGGACAAGAGAAAACTTTTACTATCCTAGTCTGGTATTGACGTTTCTTAGAATTGTCTGTTTACCTGAACTCTCCCTTTCATGTCAGTCACAACAAGATATCAAGTGAGCCAAGGAAAGTAACCTCAGATAGTCTTTAACCAACTACCCCAGTTCAGACTCGTCAAAAGAGAAAGGAAAAGGAACCAATATTTGACCAGTCACCTAGGAGTCAGTCTGAAACCTATTTTGACCCAAAGAGCCATTTTAGTGACTTGAGTACCCCCTCAGCACCTTCCCACTCAGGTATGGATATGAGTTATATTGTCACTCGGCGGGAGAGGGAAGCCATGGATCAAAATCTTGATGATATCTATGAACAACACAAAAACAACATGATATTTGGAAATTCTTCTCATGATGATCAACCTGGTTCACCCCTCATTAATGCAAGATATTTGGATGCCCATCAATGGGATGAAAGGTATAAGAGACGAGCTCACCAAGAACAATGGTCACAACACGAAGACCAAGACAATGAACCTCGTGATGCTCATGTCAATACAACATATACCAATGACTTGTTCAAACAATCTAGACCAAGCTCACCACTTCAACATACCTCAAGGTTCACAAGTGATAGGCTCAAAAGAATTGAACGCGAAAAGAAAGCCTTTCTAGAGGAACAAGCTACAAAGCAAGAAAAGTTTAGACAACTTGAGGAAGAGAGCCAAGCTTTATTGGAAGTACAAAGGAAACTCGCTCAAGAGGAGCAAGATAGGTAGTTAGCCCACCAACTAAACAAACAATACAATACAAGGGGTGCTAACAGTGGACATAATTCTCCTCCCTCCACCCCTTCCAAAACACCAAGAAGTAGAAGGCGGTCAAGGACCCCTTCTAGATCTCCTAGTCCTAGAGGAAGAAGGGCCTCTCAGTATGCTCACTATAGGAGGCAAACTCCTCCCAGAAATTCAAGACCACACTCCCAACATGTACATCCTAGTTCCCAACATGGAGGTGGTAGCTCACATTATGACTTTGATACTCAAGACTTCATGCAAATACAACAAGAGCCTATCTTCCAACAGTATGTGGATAGGTATTTGGAACAAAACAAAGATAAGTTCTTGGAAAGTCTAATCAACAAGGGTGCCAGAGTCCCTTATAATTTTGATGTGGACAACAAAATACAAAAGCAAAATCCCTCTCAAGAGGAAGAAATCTGCCAAATGAAGCAAATGATGGAAAAAATGATGCAACCTAAGAGCTCATTCTCACTAGACTCAATTTGTCCTAATCCATTCGACAAGAGTGTGAGTATGAAAGATTTTCCAAAGAGGGTGGAATTCCCACAATATGATAAATATGATGGCAATGGTGATCCACACTCCACTCATGTGTGTCGGGCCTATACTATGAGCTTTGAATTCCATCAGATTACTCCTATTTGATGAGGTTGTTCCTTAGGAGTCTTAAAGGACAAGCAATGGAATGGTTTTCCAATATCACCTCCCGCCAAGACTTTTAGAGAACTTGTTCATAGATTCGCTCAACAATTCGCATATAACTGGCCAAGATTCGTTAATATGTTGACCTATGCAACTTGAAACAAAATCAAACTCCTTTGTTACCTTCTTGCAAAGGTGGAGGAGACAATGCTCTCGTGATCCCAGGATAATCCATGAGGATGAAAAGATTGACATAATTGTTAATAATTTGGTGCCTGAAATGAGATATGAGATCAAAAAGATAGTCTTCACTTCCTTTGATACCATGATTGAAACTACATGCTGCATTGAGGATGTTCTAAAAGAACAAGGCATTTTGACCAGACATAACAATAATACCAACAATGGTCAACACAACAATAAGGATAAAGGGAAGAACAACAATTGGAACAAAAAAAAACAAGTTGTCAATGATGGAGTTGTGGATTCTTCCTAATCAAGAGATCAAAGTGTTCTTAATTTGACTAAGGTTGTGCAAGCAATGAAGCTTAATGCACCTCCACAACAAGAAAGTAAACCAAGATATCAGGAGAGGCCCAAAAACCAGAAGCGGCAATTTACCAAATTGGGTGACTCATATGAGGATATTCTCAAAACTCTCATTGCTAACAACTTGGCACATCCTCAGGATCCTGCAAAATTTCACATTCCAGATCCTAAGCCACATTGGTGGGATGACAAGGCATTCTGTAAATTTCATAATGGCCCTGGCCATACTGTTGAAAACTGTTGGAGATTAAAACATATCATCCAAGATTTTATAGAAAGTGGAAAGCTTCAAGTTGATGGCCTAAATACCAATGCTGATCATAAGGCTTTTAAGGAACCTTTGCCTAATTACGACAAGGGGGAAACCTCTAAATCACAGAATGGCAAAGCTACAATCAACTACACCTATACAGCGGCAGAAAATGTGATAAACATGCTTGAAGTTGTGGAGCCAAGTGTTAATATGATAAGGAGTAAGGACCCGCATGGTTATGACTCTCCCCCTATTTTTGACAACCAACCTGTTGTGGTGCTGAGAGGTCCTCATTCTAGGTTATCTTCCCAAGCCCTTAATGCTGTTACCAGGAGTCAAGCCCCTATTATTCTCAGAGGGCCTAGTTCAGGTCCATCCAACAAATCCAAGCAAGTGGCATCCAAGAATGTCACTATAAAGTCCGCCACTGCTCTCAAACCAAACTACAATCTTGTAGATCAGTTACAGAAAACTCCAGCACAGATCTCAATCTTAGAGCTTCTAGAGTTGTCCCCTAGACATAAGCAGATCCTTGAGGATGCTTTGCGCACAACAAATGTCCCCAACAACATTGATATAGACCAATTCTAAGGCATGGTGAATCACATTACTAGCCCACATTACCTCTCTTTCTCTGAAGATGATGAAAATCCCTAAGCCATCCACATAATCTTGCCCTTCACATTGAAGTCATGATTCATAAAACCCGTGTCAGGCGCGTGTTGATTGATGGGGGTGCTGGGTTAAATATCTGTACTTTGAATTTGTTAAAAACTTTGGGCTATTCAGAGCAAGTGATCGACACTAGAAAGATGATCACCATAAAGGCCTATGATGAGGCAGAACAAAGTTCTAAGGGGTTGGCTGTCCTTCCTGTCAGGATTGGCCCAGTTGAAAAAAGATATCTTGTTTCAAATTGTTGATACTAGACCCCTTGCATACAACATTTTACTGGGTAGACCATGGATTCATGATATGCAGGCAGTGTCGTCTACCTACCACCAGTGTGTTAAGTTCCCCTACAATGGAACATAAATTTGCATACCAGGGGATAACACCTTATCAATTAACTCAATCTCAGCTAATGTTCATGTCCCTCTTAACCGAGCAGCAGAGGATTATGAAACAACTTTAGCAGACTGTCAAAACAAATTTAAGTCAGTAGACCTTGGCATGGGGGGTATCAACTTGACTCTTTTGCAAAGATGCCTATTTCCCCTAGGACATATGGAAAGCCTTCACAGGAGATGAAACCATCATCTTCAGCAATGACACTATTTGACAAGTTTGTTGAATCCTCAGTACCAATACAAGATGAAAAAGAGGAAGTAGCTGTTCGAGATTGGATATACAAAGAGGAGAAATACCAGCACAATGAAAATTTCTCCCCCTCTCCTAAGTCCTATGGGAGAGGATATACTTTTGTCAAGAAGATGGGTTATCCAGGATATGGCCCTCTTAGTCATAGGTTAGATGCTAGAGCCGAACCACTCAATCATGATCTTTTTGCACGTAAGTCTAAGAAACCGGTTGGCCTAGGCTTTATGAACAACAATAAATGCACTGTCCCCATTTTTGATAGGCGGGATAGTAAAGATGACACAGAATATGTACCAGATTTGACCAATCAACAAGACATAACAGATGATTGGGTACCTTCAACAAATATCCTTTGGGAAGATTCAAGAGATTTAATAATTGATAGTCCTCCTATCTCATTTGCAATAGATAGTGACTATATGAATGCAAGATTGACTATGGATAGTGTCTCCATCCCAGCTGCAATGGATGGTGATAATTCAGATAATTTTGTGATTGAGCAAATTGCTAGAGGAGAGGAGCCTCTTCCAAATCTTGAGGCTTCTACATCACGAGGCTCCAACAATAATTCAGAAATAGACTCTCATGAGTTTGAATGGGATTCACTCTCAGATGCAACAGTTGACTTGGATATGGATGTTGTCCACGCTTATAGTTCTCAACCTGATGTAACTGACGAGTCATGTGTTAGATTAGAAGATTGGAACCCACATGTCACATTAGTAGATGATTCTTCGCTTGCTAGGATAAATTATGATTTAGACACTTTAGAGGGAAACTTGACAGATTCCAATTCTACAGTCACCAGAGATGACACCACCTATATCCTTAATCTTGAACCGGTCATCAACCTACCCCTTGTTCACCCCAACCTTATTGATTGGTCTCAACGGTACCAAGAGCCTTAACTCTTGACATTTCACAATGACTATGAGATCACCTGCTATCTAAATGCCATTGAACCTGTAGTCTCTTCCACCAGTGAACCGGCTACCAGTATGATAGAACCTAACATCAAGTACCTTAGTCACAAGATAAAAAGAAAAGAAAAAAAGAATAAGAGTTATGATGGCGAAAACCACTATGCATGTGTCGAACTAAAAAAGTAAGTGAAAAAAGACGATCCAAAGGTGAAAACTCCTCCCGTGAGGCACCCCACGGATGAGGTGCAGGTACTTGATAGTCTCCCAAGCTATTTCTAGGATAGATCATCAGTATTGGTTGAACCTACAGAAGCTGTTAATTTGGGCACAGAGGAAGTTCCAAAAATTGTACACTTGGCTAAATCTTTATCACCTGAAGAAAAGAAAGCCTATACTGAGTTCCTCCAAAAGAAGGAAATTAACTTTACATGGACATACTCAGACATGCCAAGGTTGAACACTAATCTCATTATGCATCATTTTTCCATAGCTCCAGGTGTGAAACCAGTCAAACAGAAGTTGAGAAAAATGCACCCTCATATAGCTCTTTTAGTGAAAGCTGAATTAGAAAAGCTCCTTGGTGTAGGATTCATTAGAGCCATAGACTATGCTGACTGGATTTCCAACATTGTACCTGTTTCTAAACCTAATAAAACCATTCGAATCTGCACAGACTTTAGAGATCTTAACAGAGCATGCCCAAAGGATGATTTTCCACTTCCTAACAGAGACATGATAGTGGACATGACAGCGGGATATGAGATCTATTCTTTGATGGATGGTTTTTCTGGGTATAATCAGATCAAGATAGCTCTTGAGGATCAAGAAAAGACTGCATTCACATGTGCCTGGGGTACTTATTGTTGGAATGCCATGCCCTTTGGATTGAAAAATGTAGGAGCTACTTACCAAAGAGCTATGACAATCATCTTCCATGACATGATGCATAAGAATATGGAAGATTATGTGGATGACACCCTGGCTAAGTCTAAGAGAAGAGGAACAAATTTGGCTAATTTAGAAGTGATTCTAGATCGCATGGAATAATTTCAACTAAGATTAAACCCAAAAAAGTGTGCATTTGGTGTTACTTCTGGAAAATTATTGGGATTCATCATTTCAGCTAAAGGAATAGAAGTGGACCTTGAAAAGGTTCAAGCCATTATAAACATGCCACCTCCCAAAAATGTCAGCCAAATGAGGAGTCTTCAAGGGCACCTTCAATCCATAAGGAGGTTTATTTCACAATTGGCAGATAGAGCACAACCTTTCAACAAAAAATTGCATAAAGGTGTTCAATGTGTTTGGAATGAGGATTGCCAAAAGAGCATGGATCAAATTAAAGAATACTTGGCAAATCCTCCCATTTTAATGCCTCCCATTCCAGGAAAACCTCTCATTTTATATGTCTCAGCTACTGAATCTTCACTAGGGGCATTGTTGGCTCCAATTAGATGAAGGGAAAAGAAAGGGCCATATATTATATTAGTCGACTCTTGTTTCTTATGGTGCTTTTCACTATACTAGTATTGAAAATCTTGTCTCGCTAGCAGAGGTTTACTTTCAAAATTATGACACTATATGCTCTGTCAAGACACCATACACCCTATAGCAAAAATTGATCCTCCTAAATACTTGCTCTCTGTGAAGTCAAGCCTACCGTAGACTTACAATGGATGATGATTCTTTCTGAATTTGACATAGAGTATACTGAGCGCAAAGCAATCAAAGGCCAAGCTATTGCAGATCAACTGGCTAATTTCCCTATTCAAGATAATATGCCCATTCAAGTCAACTTTCTAGATGAGCATCTTATGTACATGACTGAAAGATCCTGGAAACTATTCTTTGATGGTTCATGCATGCAAAATGGTTCTGGAGCTGGTGTGTTGTTTGTTTCTCCTCAAGGGTATACTATTCCTAAATCTTACAAGTTACTTTTTCCATGCACAAACAACATAGCTGAGTATGAGGCTTTGACAAATGGGCTAAAAATGGCCATAGAGTGGAATATCACAAAACTACATATCTATGGGGATTCTCAGCTGATCATCAACCAAGTCAATGAACAATACCAAACAAAAGATGACAAGTTGGTACCTTACAAAAAAATGGTTGATTCATTAAGATGGTATTTTACTTTTGTCACCTTTCAGCAAATCCCTAGGGCTGAGAATAAAGCAGCTGATGCTATGGCCACCCTTGCTTCACTTCTTCAGTTAGAGGAACATGAGTCCCGATATGAATTCCTGGTGGAAGAGCTACGATATCCCATATTTGACTCACCTGAAAGCCATGTCATTTGTACCCTTGTCAATCATGAATCCTCCCGCTATGGTGCTATTTAATCATATCTTCGTGATGGCATCATCCCCGATACATTTAACCGATCTAAAAGAAGAAACCATATCCGCAACGCCTCTCACCATTCCCTCATCTCTGGTGATTTGTATAGGAGGGGTCTAGATGGAACACTTATTAGGTGCTTAGAAAAGGAGGAATCCGATCAAGCGCTAGTTGACATCCACAAGGGCATATGTGGAGGACATTCTAATGGTCTTTCCATGGCTAGAAGGTTGCTTCGGGCAGGGTACTATTGGCCTATGATGCAAATAGATGCAGTAGCATTTGCTAAGTCTTGTGAAAAATGTCAGAAACATGGACACCTGATACATGCTCCAGGTAGGGAGCTAATTCCTTCTATATCTCACTGGCCATTTCAGTGATGGGCCTTTGACCTTGTTGGGCAGATTCATCCCAACTCATCAGGTGGGCATAAGTTCATTATCACTACTACTGACTACTTCACAAAATGGGTAGAGGTTGTTCCACTTTCTATTGCCTCAGGCAAGACAGTGTCTTTATTTATTTTAAACCATATCATCTGTCGATATGGAGTGCCATCTGAGATCATCACTGACAATGGAGGTCAGTTCAAAAACAAGGACCTTAAAGAACTCTGCCAAAGATTCAAGATAAAGCAACATTGGTCCTCCATTTACTTCCCACAAAGAAATGGTCAGCAGAGGCTTCAAACAAACCATTCTCAAGATTTTGCATGCACGCTCATAAGAATGGTAGAGAGACTGCACTCCACAGATAACCGGCCTCAGGGGCTCATAGAACGAAAGTATTCAGACTAACCTGGGCTGTACCCTTAGCCCTCACATAATGGCGCTCGCTGTTACCTTTAGAGGTTGAGATTCCATCACGGGTTCTCCCAAAAGGTCTAGTTACGATGAAGACTATCGCTACCATGATTGCAAGAATTGAACTTTACGAGAAGCGAAAGCATCATTTGACCATATGAGGGTCTATCAGTTTCTGATGTCCAAAGCCTTCAACAAAAAAGGTTCGGCCTAGAGTTCCAAGTAGGAGATCTTGTCCTGCGAGAGAATCCTAAGAACCAACAGAATCGAGAACAGAAGGGCAAATTTGAACCTAATTGGCTTGGACCGTACATCATCACAGCAGCTTTTGGCACATGTGCCTATCTACTATCTACTAAAGAGGGGGAGCAGCTCCCTGAGCCTATCAATGTTTTGCACCTGAAGAAGTTCTATCCTTGATGCCCGTTCTGTCTGGGGGCATCCTTTGTATATAATTATGACCCTGAAAAAAGTTCCAAAAAAAATTGATATATGATACTGAAAAAATTACAAAAAAAAAATTTGATATATTGTCAAAAAATCCAAAAAAAAAATTCAAATATGATGCTGAAAAAATACAAAAAAAAAAAAAGTCCTAAAAAATTCTTCCAAGTGGTGAAAACTTGGAAACATGCGCTACTTGAGGCCTTTGCATCCCTATTTCTTAGCATGCATCCTCGACACTTAGCCTTTCTCCATCATACCTTGTCCTTATTGCCTTGGTTCGGAATTGGTCTTTGTCTTTGTCTAGGGGCATCACTGTGTTAGCTTTGGTCTCTTGGATATGCTTGTCTTTAGGACACCTTGCAAATGGTGTTTTTCAACACTAACCGAACTGTGTTTTTCAACACAACCCATGACATCGTGTGTTTTTCAACACTTATTAGTTTGGTCTTATCTAGTTCGGTCATGTGATCTTACCTACTTGCAAGCATTCGATCCTTATCCTCAGAACTCAGTATCAATTTACACACTTAATTTTTTTTTTAATTGCAACACTTAATGCTTGAGATATGCCATGATCTTTTCTTTGTGTGCTAATTGATATTGATTTTTGTTGATTTTCCTTGTCTAATAAGTCTCTCCGTGATGCATAGCTAGAGGACTTGGGGCATGGGGCATGTTTTTATTTTTCTCCAGGGTGTTGTCTTGAACCTCTTCAGCTGTCTCTTGTTGTCTCCTTGACACTTAAGAGATTTATGGCATCATCCTTGAATGTTTTTGCACAACCATTCTCATGGTAATCCTGGCGTTTATGTCTTGATGTGAGCGTGGTTTTGCTACATTAAATTGGGTAAGCTAACATTGTAGTCATCTTGACCTTCATGTCTTTGATGCTCATGTTAGAATCTTTCCACATTCCAAGCTAATATAAATCACATTCATATCTTCATAGTTCCGTTTGTGACTAGTGATGATTGTGTGATTGTCCAATGTCCGGTAATAATGGCCCAATGATGAAAATAAGTTCTCTTACATTCTCTAATGAATGATGAACACACAAAAACCTATGTTACCCTATTGCAAGTACACCTTTGCATTTTCATGTAGCTTGCATTATTTAGACTTCATGTTAATTTGCACTTTTAGGTTGTATTATGGGTTTGAGAGGGTTTCCTTCATCTTTCTTGTGGATTTTTCATCAACTGTGATCACGTTCTTCATTTCCTTATCTTCTTTCGTGATCTCAATCGAAATTCGCTATCTTAAACAGTTGATTGATTTTGATGCATCCTCTTTATTGAGGCAGATTCTCTTCCTTCTCTCCATTTCTTTCCATTTCTTCCAAACTTCTATCTTCCATTCGATTTCACCCTTCTTTTCTTCTAATTCAACCTTAGGGCTAATTTTCTTGGCCGATCTACCTGGTTCTGGATTCTTATATTTTTCATCTTTACATCAAGAACCCTTATCTTTGTTTGATTTGATCAAAATTTTCAATTTATTATTTCTCCTCTATCTCATTTCGATTTCGATCACGAGGGGGCAGTACCTATCAAACTTCAATCCTTGATTCAACTTTATCAATTTATCAATTGCTTCTATTAGGGGAAACCTTGCTTGAGATTCTTATCTCTCACTTTGGATGTGATCCCAAATCGACCTCATGTTCAAAGGCCTTTTGTTTATGTTTGTCCAGATGTGATCCCGAGTCAACCTCACATCTGAATTGTTTTGTGATCCCAAATCGATCTCACATTGCAACTTCATTCTTTGACTGCATGTGATCCTGAGTCGACTTCACATTAGTCAAAGAGGGGCAAATGTATGCAACCTAAAATGGTCACCTAGACTTTGGGCCCCATTTATTTAATTTGTCAACATCAATTTTCTGAATCAATGATTGTCGCATTTTCAAATCAAACTTCTTAATCAATTCATAACTATTTCAAATGTTTCAATTTTCCCTAAGGTTTGAATGCTTCATTAATTTTATTTAATCAAAAGAATAAATCCCTTTTAATAAATAAAATAATATTATTTAATTGAAGTTAATATTACTTAAATAAAATGATGCTATTTAATTAAAATCTATTTTTAATTAAATTATTTTTATTTTATTTTATTAATATTCATTTCTAAATTACATAATCTATTTTATTTTATTAAAAGAGATATTATCATCTTAAATTAAATAAAATAAATGAAATATCCTCTCAAGAATATCCTCAGATGAAAAATGGAAACAAATCAGAAAGGGAAATAAACTAAAAAGAATTCCAATCAAGATTTGTTTCTATTTTTCTATTTATCCCACATTGCTTCACTGAATTTGCCCTCGACACTCTCTTTGCCTATAAAATGAGCCCTCCTTTATTCTCATTAAAAAATCACAAATTTTACATCGACTTATGCTACAAATTTTCTTGAATTTTATCATTTAAGATTACACATTAGTTTGATTTTATAAGCATCTTAGTTTTAGAGCATATAGTTTAATATTACATTTTAGCTTAATCTTCATAGTAGATTAATTTGCAAAGTAATTATTTATGGCATTGCATGTAGATCAATTTTCATTTCCAATAAATTAGTTTTGTTTATTGCATTTTACCATTTAGGATTAGTTTTCATTGTTGCATTGCAAGAACAGGATTCATAGAGATTGGCATTCTTGCTTCTCCTCTTTGAATCTCTCTCCGGAGATCAGAGGGGATAACTGGTTAATCTCGAGGGCCACAATATCAATCCCTACTCTTCTCGGATAGAGAGCTGTGAATTGATTTGCAAGGACTCATTATTGAGTATCCTCGCATGCAAGGATTCACAGAAGTATAACATATTTTTAGTTATACAGTCTCCCTTGCCACGCAGGATCCAGCTGTGCACAAGGCCTATCCTGAGCCGACCCCCCACCTCTCCCCTGGAACTCCCTCATATCAAAATAATTTGGGATTTGGTTCAATACAAACTCACTGTATAGTTTCCTAAGAAAATATTGGGGGACTTCACAATTGTTGCATGGAGGGTAATCAAAGACCAAGTACCATCTATCATAAAAATGGTTCCTAATCTCTTGGTGGTGGCACCAATGAATAGGAAACCTCTTCGCATTGAGGCTAAGATTTTGATTTATTCTAGGGTCAGTGAATAAAGAGCACAAATCACCTTTAGTAATTTTTAAATCTTTTACTTGTTTATATGATAGTTTATTTGCATAATATGCCCTAGCTGCCTGCCTCCTATCTTGCCATCCCATTATTTGTTGGGTTATTGAATCTACATTTTTTAACATCTCTTTCATTGAATTTGCTAGGGTCATTCTTTTTGTGGTTGAAGCATTTGGATCACTCAACCTACTGATAAGATCCTCAATTTGTTTTGTTCTTCTCAATTTCACTCCTCAAATTTTGTTGAGTGCCGGAGGGTGTTGAGTGATTGGTGAGGTTGATTTTGTTGAGGATTTTGTTGTTGAGGATTTTGTTGTTCTTCTTGTTGAGGATTTTGAGGATTTGCAGGAACATTTGCATCTCTTACAAATTAAAAAAAAACAAAAAAAATCAACTTGAAACTAAGAAATTCAAAACAAATGGCAAACAATACTTACCTCCTGCACCTCTTCATCGTCGTGGCACCATCTTTGCAAAGAAAAAGCAACTATTGCTGATGAATTTTGTAGAATGCCTCCTCCTAGAACATGAGTGCGAAAATGAGGGTTTTTGGCCACGGGTAGAGCAGAAAAATAGACAACAAAAATTGAATCACTTTCACTTTTTTTTTTCTTTTAAAATGACATAATGCAAGCGCGTTATGTCATTTTCAATTTTTTCTGGAATTGGCTACAAAAGTGTAACCCAACTTTATGCACCCACCCACATCCTTATTTTGATTTTTGCGCCGCTTCTTTCTCCTTATTATTTGCCAGTCATTTTTTTCAACCCCATCAGAAGAATCCATTTGACTATAAGCTAGAGCCTGAGAGAGGGAGCACTTAACAACTGTGGTATGAGTACTCTCATGATCTGAAACACTAGAATTTGGAGAGATCTCACCCAACCTCCCTTCCTCCTTTGAGTTGAGATTAGACTTTGAGGGTCCACTATTCTTGGGTGAGCTTGAGACAAAGTAATGCTTGGGAGAGGCATCTTTCCACCATGGCGCCTTCCAATTAGCTTGGGACTTCCCAATTGAACATTCTATTGCAACATGTCCAACTTTGTAGCACCTTTTGCATCTGAAATTTAAACCTTCGTAGTCCAATGTTTGCAACCAACTTTTCCCATTCACATCCAAGTTGATTTCTATCGAGAAGGATTTGGAGGTGTCTAACTCTACCAATATTCGAGCAAAGGTTGTGTGAATGAATTTTTTTGAGTTTGCATCTGTACAAATGAACTTACCCAGAGAATTACCAATGGCTGTGAATCACAATTCAAACCAATAGTGCAAGGGGAAATTTGGGAGGCGAACCCAAATCGACATAATTCAAAATGATTTGGTGGCTCGATCAAAGTTTGGATGCCATGATTTTAAGAGCAATGTACTATCACCCCACATCCATGTGCGGTTGAGAATGGATTTTTTTTGTCTTGCTTACTATCTTGAAGACCACTGTGAAAAAACCTTTGGAACTCAGGTAGATTTCCAGATCTTTTTCCATTAGAGGGCCCCATGAATTTGAGATCCATTCATGCAATGTAGGAAGACTGGGCCAAAATTGATTCAACCTACCAGTCAACCCATTCTCAGAGAAAAATTCTTCATTTTCGTGCAACTCTTTTGATAATTTCGCATTGAAATTCACCTTCAGAGGTTTATCTGAGCATTGAACCAACCTTCTAATAGTGGTTCTTGAGTTTGATGGTTTTGGTGAAGCCCCACATGACTCATACCCATATTTGGGCTCAACTAAGGGTGCACCTGATAGAGAGGCATTTGTAAATCATGTGGAAGTGCCATGTCCACACTTTACAACATCCGCAAAGGTGGACAATGTGGTAGATCTGACTCCCGAGGGCAGAAGCTTGGAAGGCTGAGGATATTTACCAATCGCATGGGAATCTTCCCCATTTGCAACTCGGTGCCCACGATTCTAGAGAAAGGTTTAAGAGGTGAATCCCCAACACCACTAGCGACCAAGGCTTTTCCTAGTAGGCCATTTTGAGCCCCACACGAACCCGATGCCAATTTCGCACTCCTGACATCATCGCCATTTGGTAGAGAGGGGGAATCAATGAAGGCCTACAGCGAAACATCCCGACCCCCATGAGAGCCCAAAGCCACAGGTAGAGATACAATCCCTATAGTAGAGAGCCTAGACAAGTTGTCCGCAGAGCCCTGTGGGCATGTAGCAAAGGCGCTCGACGAAGAAGACACCCCATCCGAAGAAACTCCAAAGCGTTTGCTCGAAGCCGCGCCAAGAGAAGAAGCCCTAGTTGCAAGCGAATTTGGAAGCAACGACATTTTCTCAAACTACAACATAAAATATTACTAATATTTAGTTGTTAAAATTTCATATCACAAATTTTTTTCCAAAAATCATTTTAATTTCCAGATATCATCTTCCCCCTTGTAAAATTTGACATGTTTATGTCTAAGCTTAAGAGAACCTAAGGATCATTAATTTTATATGAATTATTTTGTTTAATTTATCTTTTATTTTGTTTAAAATTTTTTATTTGAAGATGTGGTTTTTTAAATTATAAAGCTAATAAAATATTGTAGTTTAATTGATTGAGCATTTTTTTTTAGACTAGAAGAATCCGGTAGCCCCCCTTATAAACACGCCCTTAGGTACCATAGGGACAAGGGGAGACTAGACCTCATGACTTCTTGCTTGTTGCCCTTAGGTACCATAGGGACAAAGGGAGACTAGAACAAGGGGAGACTAGACCTCATGACTTCTTGCTTGTTGCCCTTAGGTACCACAGGGACAAAGGGAGACTAGACGTCGTGACTTCTTGCATGCAACAAGATGCTTTAGCCAATCGAGCTAAGCCTTCTGCCCAATTGAACATTGTTAAAGATGGTGGTATGTTCTTTGATTACATCATCCACTATAATTCAAATCCTTCTAAACTATTATAAGATCCAAATTGTATCCAAAATCTTTGAGTAAATGAATACCTCCAATAATCCACTCCCTATAAAATAATAATAATTATGAAGCTCCCTTGCTTCAGGGGAATCCAAGTTGAGCAAAGCCACTTGATGACATACATAACACGAGTAAATAACCCTCAATGATGGATTCCCCTCTGGAAAAATAAGGAAGAAGTAATGATGAAGCTCTCTTGATTCAGGGAAATCTGAGTTAGCCAAACCCACTTGGTAGCAGACATAACACGAGTGGCATTCGCAAAAGTAGTTGCGTACATATGATATAGATTCTTTCTAAATGCCGGCGTTTTAGCCACTTCTCTATGCCAATATAATACAGCGAAAAATTCCATGCAAGCACAGCTTACGAAGGATAATAAGAGTAATATATTCAGGGGATTCTTGAAGATCCCCTGAACATGTTGGGCTCTTCTTTATATGCATAGGAACATGTTCCCTTAAAAACTCTCTAATCATTTCATTTTCCCATGCCCATTAAGGTGAACTGTATCTTGATTTTGGTTAACGGCGTTGTCATAAGTTCTAACTTAAAAAAAATCATTCATGCTTTGAAATTGAAATCCATGTGCTGGTCCATTCAAAATCCATTTTTTTGGTTTTAAACATTGTTACGTTGCAGCCCATAGATTATAAAAACATTATATGGTTCGGCCCATATTCATCTCTTGGGGTGACAGTACCATAAAGTGTGGCAACTGTTGAACTCATCATTAACATATAATTTTATATAAAGATAGGATAAATCATTACAGGAAAGACTTAGGGAGAAAGTGCGCTGAAACCCAGTCAAAAATCTGTAAAATAAAGTCAGAACTCATGGGCTGCTACCTAACAGGCTCTAGGTAGCTACATGAAATGACAAACTAGTACAATTCCAAAACAGTCTGTTTTTGACAAGTTTACAGGACTGACAACCCAAGCTCTCTCTTCAGTGGGAATGGTTTCCAGCAAGCTACCAATGTCCCACATCAATAGCCCAAAACAATAAAAAAATACATTTTTTTGACCTGTGATAGAGTGGTCACTGCTCAATCCAGTTTGAAAAGTGAAATTGAAAAATGCCCACAAGGTAAAACAGGCAAATCAATCTAGAAAAAAAGAAGAGCCCATAAAATACAAGGCTCCCTTGTCTGAACATGTGAAAAAGAAAGCAATAAAAAAATGGCTGCCCACTAAAGTTTCTTCTCTCTCTGATTTTGTCGGTACCAATCCAAAAGTACTAAACAGATGGCCTCTTTGTCAATCCCAATGCAGTATCTAATTAGCTGTCAACGTGGGCTATGGACAGTTGCAGTAAGATTGGCTAGGCCCTGCAGTTTTTGAGATGCTACAAAGAGTAAAATCTCAAAAATGACAGGGAAGTACTATAAGTGCAGCTGATGCCTCAACGTCATATAGGCTGTAGTCTCGCTGGAGTACCTATGTCGGAGTAGGTGGGCAATCCGTTTTCACTTATGGGTATTCTGCCAAATGATTTTTCTGAGATTGAGTGTTAGGTTAAATTGTGAGACAACCCATTGTGAAACCACGTGAAACGTTAGGGCCTGTCATACATGTACTCAGCTGCATAAGATTCCTGACTGCCTTCTTTCTAACAAATGTTTTTCTCTTACAATAATTGGTTCGGTGCAGAACTTCCTCAGATCTTTGTATAGAAAGAGCATTGAATGAGACGCTGGTTACAAAGAGAATTTAGAACAGTAGCACCACTGCAAAAAAGTGGTGAGGACTGGTCAAACGGTGCATTTAAAGGGCGGTGGAGCTCTGGTCTGCTATAAATTGGTCCACCATGGATTATTACTGCTTCAATGTAGGCAACAGTTATTCTCCTATTGGTGAAGATGGCAGGTGCCCATCATTGAAGAAAGCTGAGTTAGATCATCAAAGAAAGCTCTTGCAATGGGGATGGTGTTTGATCAATGCCAAGAAGGGTTGTTTGATCAGTGCCAAGAAGGGGTGTTTGAATAGAAATGTTAATGTGGGTAAGCAAGATCTGGTCATGGGTTGTTGCAAAATAGGTTGGAGGCAGCTCTTCTGGAAGCTGAGAGCTGAGTTGAAAAAGATGATAGCTAGTAGGCCAACTCAGGGATTTAAATATGATGCATTGAGCTATGCTTTGAACTTTGATGATGGATGCTGGCAGGACTCAGATTTGCATTGTTCTGCTTGTTGTGGGTGTGATGGCAATGCAAACTCACCTGAGCCCTCAAAACCCTGTTCTTAGTTTCACTTTTTAGTCTCTGCTATGGATACTGTTTTGGTGTTTCATTTGCATCTCTGAAAGTATTGTTTAGAGATCTCACTTTAGAGTTTATTCAGTGTTAGACCATTTGAACACAAGCAATTTTGGGTTCCATTTGCAGAGTATTTCAGGTCAATATGTTGTATATATTCATGGTGATGGTGTTAAGGATGATCAGAGTCGCCAAAGAATTTGAGATTTAAAGAAAATAGGATGTCAAAAGTTGTGTTAGTATTTGTAATACTGGCATTAGTAGCCTTCTCATATTAATGCCATGTTTCACATGACTGTAACATTGCCATTGTATCTGCTTAACCCAGATCATGAACATTATTTTTTGAGTATGAAGAGAAGATTATTCACTTTTTTCCTATGGTTTTTCATATTTTATCCGTTTATGGAAGAGAGACCAATAAACCTAAGAGTTTCAAGGATGATAATTACAATTATGCCCGACTAATTCACAAAGGAAGATTTTTTTGTTTTTTTCTTTTCTCATGGCCCTGTTTTTTCCCTTAATATATTTATGGATTTGAAGGAGTATTTGAGTAAACTAGAGTTGAGCAAGGATAATAATAATTTGTTATTTAAGGTGTTTTATATTGTTACAATTGTTATAGTAAAATGTGTGTATTTGTATGTGATTTTTAATGTAGTTTTGTATTTATTTTAGTAAATATTTCAAATGTATAAGTGGTACATTTTTATGTTAGGTTTAGTTCATAATTTTATTTCTATTCTCATCATATTTTTATTTGTATTTATCTCATACATTTGTCATTTAGTCATCATTGTTACACTCATTTGTATTTATTTTCAACATATGCTTCGTGTGTTGAAATTATCATATTATTATTGGGTTTCATTTTCAAGTGGTATATGATTAATGTGGTTCAATCTCACAACATGTGAGAATGACACCAACATTTAAATATTCAAATTCAACTTTCAACTTTCTCACCCATTTATAGTTATGAGTTTGAACACAAATTTTCCTAGTAAAGCATTGAATGTGCACTTATTTTCATCTAGATATAGGGGGAGTAAAAAGAAAATATAACAAATATTTTGATTTCTAAAGGAACAAATAATCACAAACATATTGTATGCATACAAGGCACATGCTTGCTTGTGCATGATGTCATCAATATCACTAATGAAACCTAACATGGGGATTGATCTAACAGAATACAATCACCTATTAAGTCTCCAGTTTCTCGATGGTGTCCCCAAACACCACCTTAACCCATTAACATATCACAAAGATGAAGATGAATAGATTACTCAAGCACAACTTCTATCAATTTAGATTCATGCAAGACAAATCAAACCTAAGTAGAAGATTTTATCATTAGCACATAGTATCAAACATGCAACATTTGAAATCAATATTTCAAATTCTAAGAGCAACATTATTAAATTTTTGTTATTTCATTTCTAACGCATATATGTTGTGATTTTCAATTATACTTAACACAATATCATTAAAAATAAAATAAAACTATTTATTGGCCAAAAAAATAAGCCAAATGTTCAATTTTGTTATTTACAAATTTCAAGATTCTATTACATGGTGTTTCACAACACTAACATATGTTAATTGATCGTCATATTTTTTAAACCTAATTTTAGATCAAGGGTTTAGCTTTATGATTTCTTTTACAAGCTTCTAAATTAGGGCTTCAAATTTAATTTTTTATTTTACATTAGATATGCACAGGGTTTAAATTCCTTTTATTCTAGTGCTTTATTAGTTATGTGCATTCCTTAGCATTTTGTGATACATTATGTTATTTTTCTTTTATCCACCTAACCTAACCCCTTTCACTTATTGTTTGCATTTTTTGATTTGTCCAAGATCTGGTCATTCACTAATTTCTATGGTTTCATATTATATTTGACATTTATTTTATAGTTTTGGGCATGTGCAAAAGGATGGGGGACCAAAATGTAGCCACCCCACTTTTTGGCCCACATAGAAGCATAACACAAGCGTGTTATAATGCACTCACATTTTTCCTTATTTAAACAAAAAAACACAAAACACATTTTATTCTACTTTTTTCCTTCAACCCACAACCTAAGCATCCTTCCAAGCACGATTGCATTGTTGTAGACCTCCATTTTCACACAAATCTTGGCCAAATCATCACCAAAATGTTGTGAAGACACCGAGGAGGTGAAAGAAGTAAGTATTTTTTTTTATTGTCAAATTTGGATTAATAAGGTAGATTGAATTATTTTTTCAATTGAAATTTGTTTAATTTTCAAGAGTTGATAATTCACGGGCCCAAATGTTCAAAATCCCAATTCACCTCTTCATGAAAACCCTCTTGAAGAACAACCACAACAAACACATCCTACAATTCCTCATCACGGGCCCCAGGAGCACAACAAAACATATTAGGGAGAATTGAAAATAATAGAAAGAACTTGAGGAGTTAATTATAGTGTGTGAGCCATGGATAATCTTTGATTAGAATATGGATGGTCTTTTGCAATGGTTGTTGGTGTTATTAGGAGCTCTTGGATTCTACACTTAGATTGTAGTGAGAGCTTAATGACATCTTTGGTTCTACTAACAAAAGATGTGTGGCATGTGTATCTTCTTGGTTTGGAGATTATGGTTGTACTTTACCTTTTGGGAGCTCATGGTATTGATTTCTTTGATTGTTGGGGCCATGGAGGATCTTCAGTTAGGAGATGGTTATCATGATTCCTAGAGAGCTTGATTACACAGTTTAGTGGGAGCTTTGGAAATGATGGTTATTCATCATTTAGTGATGGATTGTTATTTTTATGTGATCTCCTAGGAGGGGATGTTAGATCATGATGTCATGATGTGTTCCTAATTCTATACTTGCAAGTTTGACAATTTTCTTGTTTGGTTCTCTTTGGTTTTGAGTATTAATCATTTGCTTGGAGCTTCATGATTTTGCAGGGTTGCATTTGAAGTTGGCATGGATTGATTAGTAGATGCTCATGGAGACTAGAGACACTTGGGTGAGGCTAAGAGATCTCTTATTTATGGGTTCATATGTTGGGATGGTTACTCTTTGATGAGGATTTTAATAGAAAGATCGAGGAGCCTACACCTAGTTATGGATGTGAATCCATTATGGACCTGAAGGGAAGATTGTCATTGCTTGGTATTGTGTGCATAGGACAATATTGTATCTCATTCTTAGCCTACTTGGTAGGTGAATGATCTAAGAGGTATTATCCACCTGAATATCAAATTCATTTTTTAGTTTCTATCTTGTCTTATCATATGAGTTAGTCTTGAATATATACATTTTAAAGATTTTATAAGAAGAGGATACATGGTTTATGGATTTTTGTTGTTATCCTTGCTTTAGTCTTAAGCTATGATCTATTTTTAAGGACTGATTTGGAGAGATATAGGAAATGGTTTGTGGCTTTGGGTATATTCCCTTTGTTGTGCAAATGATTGGTTGGTTTATTCTACTTTTGGTATGAGAGGTTTACATCTATTGTTGTCATGTTTTCATTTGATTTGAGTGTTAGATGTTGATATACTTTCAGTTTGGGAATGGTGGATGGGATCTTACATTATACAACTTGGTACATGTTAGTGTGGAACAAGGATATGGTTTGATTTGCAGGTTCTCTCTTTGGTCATGGTATTCTTCATGGATGTTTTGTTTCACATGGTTGAGTGTGAAGAGCTTTGGAGAGCTATGGAGACTAGTGGTGAGAGAGGATTGCAACATATTTGTTTGTAGGATTTGCATATCATTGTATGTTTCCTTAGCACCATGTAATAGAGGAATTAGCCACATCCTCTATGTAAATTACTATAGATAGGCTTCGTATGCCTTAATCTATTTTCAAAATTGACATTACTCATGTAGTAGGAGTTTTTGGATATATCTTCGACTATCTAAGCTTTGATATGTTGGTTTTTTGATTACTGATGTGATGAGTTTGCATGCTTCATTGGATTGAGATCTACAGTTTGTGTAATTTTTAGGCGTGTATAGCCTATTGGTTGCAATGGGATGACTTAGATGTGGACTGTTTATATCCACAAGATTATTTCAATGTTTATGTAGAATTTATTAGTTTTCCTTGTCTGTTATTATTTATGCATTTGTATTGTTGCATTGAGATAAGAAGATGGATATACAAATACTTAATTACAGATTTTTGAGTTGGTATGTTGATGGCATGAAGTTTTATCTATGTTTTGTATATCCTAGTTTGAGGTATGGTTAGCTTGGATGAGTTGTATTTGTTGTGGTTGAACTATTCCAAGTGGTATGAGTAATATGGCTACTCAGAGCCTTTATTATCATTTGAATTTGATGATTTTGTTCATATAAAGATTGGTGCAATTTTCAGTGACAGTTGATATGTTTCACCTTGGGATCTTCCTTTTTCTTCCATAGGTGGCATGTTGGAGGATGTGAAGGATTTTTTTGCTTGATGGTTTTCATCATGGTTGCTTTTGCAAGTATCTTGTTGGAGCATGAGAGCATGGCGAAGATTCAGATGGTACATGATTGGCTAAGGGATGTTTTTCCCTTGTTTGCGATTCCTATGGGTGTATTTACAATGTTGATGTCAAGTGGGAGAATGTTAGGATTAGGTCTCATCCACCTTGTAAATCATATGTCATGGTTCCAACATCCTTGGAAAGTGTCTCTAGGCACTTAGGGTGTATTGGGAAAATATTTTGGAATATTGATTCCCACCATTGTTTTGTAATATATTCATAAGGGGTGATGGGTCCACTATCATCGATAAAGGTGACTTCTGGAAATAAATATTTAATACTATTTTCCCCACATGTGGATGCTTAAAATACGATAATAAATATAATGAAAATGACAAATTTTTAAGTAACTGTTGGGATTCTCCAAGTGGGAGCTTGGATG
This sequence comes from Sequoia sempervirens, assembly GCA_007258455.2. Classification (NCBI taxonomy): domain Eukaryota; kingdom Viridiplantae; phylum Streptophyta; class Pinopsida; order Cupressales; family Cupressaceae; genus Sequoia; species Sequoia sempervirens. The sequence goes on along the minus strand of VDFB02277959.1, from coordinate 176,223 downwards.
ATGCAACATGTGTCTCTTGGAATTCCATAATTTTTTACATTTAATGTAATGTTTATCTCTCAATTTTGGGCACCCAAGTTGGAGGGAAAGTATTGGAGCCAAAATCAATGTCCTTTCATATTCCAAGGAGGTATTCCAAGGGTTGGGGATGTTTTTAATGAAGTTTCATCTTTGGGAGCCTCTTTTGGGGCTTAAGACATATTCACACAGATCTATAAAGATAGAGGTAATTAGAGATTGACCACCTCATAGAAATATAATAAAAAAATTATAGACTTTTAGGATCTTCCAACTTTTATAAGAGTTTTGTAACAACCCCAGTGTTCTACTCAGTAAAATTTCCAATGTTTTCACCTCAAGTGAACTACCATGATGTTGAAACATGGCAATAAATTTTTTTCTTTTCATAATGTAAATTACATGCATATTTTGAAATAACACTATTACTAAACTTCCATTGCTTTCCATTGTAATTTCACAAATCTATCCCTAGCATTGATTTTATATTGAATAAACTCAAGTAGTTCATTCAATATGACATCAATGTTATGGAAATATTTGTGAAATTACAATGGAAGGCAATGGAAGTTTGGAAATAGTGTTATTTCAAATATGCATGTAATTTACATTATGGAAAGAAAATGATACATGCATTGCTCTTCTGAGCTTCATCTAGCAATAGATATACAAAGTTAGTGTATTTATATATATAATTATGACAAAGATAAATTCATGTATAAAGAATTACAAACGCTAAAGCAGTATGGTATCAGAGCCAAGTTTATATGGAAGGATGTAATCTTGAATGAAAAATTTGAGTTTATTCAATATGGAATCAATGTTATGGAAAGATTTGTGAAATTACAATAGAAAGCAATGGAAGTTTGGTAATAGTGTTATTTCAAATGTCCATGTAATTTACATTATGGAAAGAAAAAAATTAATTGCTATGTTTCAGCATCATGGTTGTTCACTTGAGGTGAAAACATGGGAAATTTTACTGAGTAGAGCACTGGGGTTGTTACAAGTTTTGTGTAACTGGGATTCTCACACTTGGAATGACCTATGAACTAAGCATTTAGGTGAGAGTAAAAGAAAAATTCCCTTGGATAGAGAGAATATAACAACCATTCACACATTTGAAGTAGAGACTTTATTTAAGACCTACACTAGTTCCTATTGATTTGAAATAGTCCTTTGAAATTGAGGTTGATGCCTCCAAATATGCACTCAGAGTAGTTTTGACTCAATATGGTCATCTAATTGCCTAACATGTAGTGAGATTTTATCTAATGCTACATGTATAGACACCCCATGTATGACAACAAGTATCCATTATTCAAGCCTGCAAATAACATAAAATTACTATATCTTGGGGGAAAACATTATTATTCACATAGATCATAAGCCTCTTAAATTTAAATAAATATAAGAAATTTTAGAGAATGATCAACATCTGAGGTGGTCTAGTTACCTCAAATACTTTTATCTCAACATTTATCATAAGAAGGAAGAATAAATAAAGTTGCAAACGAATTGGGTTGGATTCCAATGAATAACCTTGATAACTATGTTGGACTCTTGTGAATATTAAAGATTAGCCTCAATTATATTCAACATTAATCCTATTTATTGATATCTATCCACCAAAGACTAAGTTATAGATAAGCCCTTTATTACTGTATGTAAGATAAAATCCTCTATCAAATAATGTACATATATGTCCCTTTATACACCCTCAACCTTATACCCTCCATAGTAAACCCTATAGCCTTGACACTATACCCAATAACGTCAACCCTAAACCCTAAACTTTATACCCTATACACTTATTCTATAACCTCAACCCTAAACACTATCCCTCAACCCTAGGCCCTAAATTCTATATGCTAAACCCTCAACCATGAACTCCATACCCTTGACCCTAAACCCTATACCATCAACCCTATACATTATACCCTAACTTGTAAATATTATACCCTTGACCCCATACCCAATACCCTCAACCCTATGTACCCTCAACCCTACACCCTAAATCCTATACCCTCAATTGTAAACTAATACCCACCCTAAACTCTATACCCTCAACATTAAAATTTATACCCTAAACCTTATACCCTCAATCCTAAAATCTATAACCTCAATTGAAAATGTAAGAGGTAATGACCTAGAGAGGGGGAAGAGAGAGAAGAGATGAGGAGAGAAGAATAGAGAGGGGTGAGGGAGGGAGAGGTAGAGAGGGAGAAACCTAAAGAGGAGGAGAGAGAACCTGGGGATGGAGAGTGGGAGAGAGAGATAATATGAGAGATGAATATTCAAAGCAAAACATAATGGGAGCACATTATAATGCACTCACATTATATTTTTCTTTAGAAATTTCCAAGCCTTTGGCTTGGATTTTCCTTGGGATTCCAACCCAAAGGTTTGCAGTGATTTTTCAATGTCCAAAGATGTTAGTGATATCAAGTTTCCACAACCCATATTGATTATTGGTGCAATGGTTTTTTTTTAATTTGATTATGTGATAATTTTTGCATAGTAAAAAAATTGACATAATCTCAAGCATACTCCCCATTAGGTTTACATGTGTTTCAATGCCAAGTCAAAAAATACCATGACAAGGTTAAGCTCTCTCTTAGCTATCTAACCATGTAAATTTTTCGTGTTTTGAGTATTTTAATGTTTTCAATTTCTTTTGCTAGTGTATTCATTTTTTGTCAAAAACCAATGTCTGGTATTTTTTATTATATTTTTAAATATTCATCAAAATTTTAAATAAATTAAATTTATAGAAACTAGACTTCATTCTACACATTCAAAGAAAAAATTGGTCAGTTTTCAAAATTTTAGGGGTGAGCACGCTCAATTTTCTATTTTTTAGAATGTTTCCAATTTGAAAATTAGTAAAAAGTAATATATTCATTAACAAATTAGCAAAATAATTGGGCATAAACTACATGATGTTAGCTAATTTCTCATCAAAGTGATTTTTGAAATACTGAAAACAAGTTAACATTTTAGGGGGGCCACAACAAACGCTATGTTATATTTTTTTGAAAAAAATACCACTAAGTTGTGTGTCCCCCCTTTATGAACCCTTTAATCTCTACCATTTTTTAAAAAGTTAGTTGTTTAAAAAGCAGACTCAGAGCACTACGAATCTTTTTTCATTGCATCTTCAAAATTTGAGTGTAACTATCTTCAATTTCTCATCCAAGGTCAATCTTCCTTGATTTCAAAACAAAATGGCCACTTAAGACCCCTTTTTGGTCCCCCCATCTTTGTGCATTTACCCTGGGCTCTCTTCTTAGTGGATTTTTTCCCACAAGGTTTTCTCCATGTTAAATTTAGGTTGTGATTTTTTTACGTGGTTTTCTCATTTCCTATTTTGCTAATTTGTTTCATTAAATTCCTTATGATATTCCATAATTAAGGTTGAATTAGTTTTCATGATTAAAATAACTTGATTTTGAAAGGAAAGTTGGGTGCAAAAATGCTTCCCTAATGCAAATCAACCAAGAGAGGGTTGCAAAACTTTGTTTCAAATCTTTTAACTTTTATAGTTTCATTTAAGATTGCATATTTAATTACATATTTTTAGAATTAAACACATAAACCACCACATATTTTACATGGGAAAACCCTTTTGAGAAAAAAACCACACACCAAAGCACAGATCAATTGTATTATAGTAAAAGGGTATTACAAATAATATTTAGAGTCAATGTTCTTGCAGTGTTGATTCACTATGATACAATTTCTAGAGTGAATCCAATAGCATAACAACATATAGATATTACAATCTCTCTCATACAACAAATGCACTAAGGCATGAATATATACTTCTCATACATGGGCATTGATAATTGTCATGTTTGATTTTCTCAGTCTCTATATGCATGCAAACTAAAACCGACAACATGCATGAGTCCCAAGTGACCCGATTAGCAACTTGTCAAACATGTATGTACATGCAATAACATGTAACAACAAGCAAGCACATTCAAGGCTTGCAACTCTAAAAAGCAAGCAACCTCACATGATAGGTGCCCATAGAGAAAAACAAGTCAACCACCAAATTAGAACTCAACCTTGACTCCTAGTCACTTTGAGTGACAACTCTCTTTGTTAAACAACTTTCCTCTTCAAGCTTCAGTCAACAAGTCAAACTGATGCCACATGACATCATGGCACTCCTCCTTGAGGTTTTTACAATTTACAATGCTCAAATGGACACCTAGGTGAGAAGTGTCACCTTACCTTGCTTCCACTTTTTTGAAGAGATAAACAATCACACAAGTGGACCCCACCAATGCTTTCATTCAAAATAAATTTTCACTTGTCAACATGGCATACCTTTTGAAGGTTTTAATCTTTGTTATTTTCTAATTGAGAGCCCATGTGACAAGTGTCACAATATTTCCCTTCACACCTTGCATGTAAGATTCCAACTCTTTGCTCGGTCCCAAAAATTGACTTAACAGTTTGGAAACATATTGTAGTGTTGAAAATTGCACACCCTTACAATTTCATCTATACTTTTATATCCACTTTGGTGTCCATTCCCCTAATGTTTATGTGGGCTCATTTATCCCTTGCATCAGCCTTTTTCCCCTCAAAATGCTCAAGACCCTTTTTTAGCAACCACCTTGCATCAGTTTTGCATTAACCTTGTGATTTTCTCATTTACCACCATCTTTAAATGTAATTTTCTTAGACACCAACATGTTGATTAGTTTTCCATGTGCCACGCTAGTGTATTGCGACATTTTAATGTTCAAATGATCATTTTTGAGTGTCTTGCCACTTGTCACTAACCTTGGTCAATGGAAACGGCTTGGGACAACTTGTAACGGATTGATAGCCTCATTTTCCCTTCTATTCTCTCTTTTAAATATATCTCTCACTCTTTCTCTCTCTTGATATCTCTCTAAAAGAAATCTCTTTATCTCTTGAAATCTCTTGCTCTCTTGCTTGCACAACTCTTTACAACTTGCTAAAATAGTCTCAAGCTCCCACAACACTCTTTACAGCTCTCTTGGCTCCTCATGAATTTATCTTTCTCCTCTTCTCTCTCTTTGGCTTCCTCAAGCCTTACAAGTATATCTACTTGTCATATGTCTTTGAGCATCTTGATTTATCACATCCCTTGACTATTAATTTTCTATCTTGTCTATTTATCTTTTTATCTATCTATCTATCTATATGGTTGTCTATGGAGGTGGAAACACAAAAATGGGGGTTTGACTTAGGCAAGCCCCTAAACAACCCCAACATTTTCTCGATGTTCATGTGAAGGTATTAAAGACATCTCTTTTCTAGAGGCTTCATTTCTCCGTTTCTTGTGAGCATTTTTTTCTTCTTCTATCATTTTATCACTTGTATTTCATTTAGTTTACATTGCTTTAGCTTCTATTATAATCTACTATTAATTTATTGCATTTTTCAGAGTTCTTAAGAGTTAAAATAGAAGTAGCCATTTTTCTATTTTTTGTGATAGTATTAGTTTTCAATCCATAAGAGATGCCAGTGCATCGCAAGAATTTCCACATACTACGCTATTGTCCTTGGTCGAAAGCTTTTTAATTTGTCCAAAAAATCTTTGTGACCTACTCTTTTTTGTTTGGAACTCTTATCATTTTATCCTATCACCTGAGCATTGTTCCTTGAGGTAGTTGAGGACCATTTTTTCCTTGTAGACTCTTCTTTTCCTTATACTTGAGGGTAACAAATCTCCTCCCCTACAACATTTAATAAATAAAATTAGCAACTTAGGGGTAAATAATTAAATAAATAATCATGGGACTCACTAAGGTTGAGACACCTTAATCCCAAAATTCTAACACTTGTCAAAGACGTTACATGAGTCTTTGTATCACTACTTAGGCCAGAAGGCCCATGGGACTAACACACCATTTGAACTTATTTGTGCTCACTAGCTTCATTAGTGCATCTATAACATTCACCAATGTATCCACCTTTTCCAATTTAACCTTTCCATCTTCCACAATATCACAAACAAAATGAAACTGTGCATCAATGTGCTTTGTTCTGGTATGGAAAGTAAGAATTTTTGCTAAACATATAACACTTTGGCTATCACAACAAATAGTAATATATCTTGCATCAAAACCAACATTCGAACATAGTCTCTTAAGTCAAATGACCTCTTTACAAGCATGAGTAGTTGTCAAATACTCTACTTTAGTAGTGGACAAAGTGACTACAACTTGCCGCTTACTCATCCAACTTATTGCACCACCAAACATTGTGAAAACATATGCACTAGTGGATCTTCTGCTGTCAATGCCACCTGCCCAATCAAAATCGACATATGCATGAATTCTCACTAAATGTCGAGGTCCAATAGGATAACCATGAAAACATATGGCATACTTGGAAGCACCCCACAAGTACCTAAACACTCTCTTAACCACATCCCAGTTCACCCTTCCAAGATTAGCCATAAATCAATTAAGGACTCCCATTACTCAGGAAATGTATGGCCTCGTGTATAGCACAACATACATCAAGCTTCCAATAACACTCACATAAGGAACTCTGGTCATGTCCTTCATCTTGATAGGAGATTTTAGAAAATCCTCCATAGAAAGATTTGTCCCTTGAACAATCAGAACAACCATTTGTATGTAAGTAGTCATGTTGAATATCTCTAACATAGAGTTAACATACTTACTGTAGCTTAGCCAAAGATTTATGTTATCTCTATCTCTTCTGATCTCAATCCCCAAAATATACCTTGTTGCACCCAAATCTTTCATCTCAAACTGTGTTGACAACAAAGACTTCAAATCTAAAATCATACTTTTTCCATTCTCAGTGAACAACATATCATCCAAATATAGGACAATAATGAGAATGTGACCATTTTTAAACTTGTAATAGACATAATGGTCAGATTTGGATCTCAAAAATTCCAAAGAAAACACATCGGTGTCAAAATTTTGGTACCACATCCTAGGAGATTATTTCAAACCATACAAAGATTTTCTCAAATTGCACACTAGATTCTCTCTACCTTTCTCAATGAAGTGCTCTGGCTGTGACATAAGTTTCCTCCTCCAAATCACCATGAAGGAAAGAAATCTTCAAATCCATTTACTCGACTGCAAATTCATGGGCTATTGCAAGTGATAACAAGAAACAAATGGATGTTTGCTAAGCTACAGGAGAGAAAATCTCCCCATAATCTATTCCCTCCACTTGGGAATATCCTTTCATAATCAACCTTGCCTTATGCTTCTCAAAACTACCATTAGGACCCATCTTCTTGAACACCCATTTACAACCAACGGGTTTTCGTCCATCAAGTAAAGGTACTAGATCCCATGTAGCATTCTTTTTCAATGCAACCATCTCTTCATTCATGGATTTTATCTAGGAATCTACATCATGCATACCCATATCCTCTTTAACTTTCCTAGGCTCATCAATGTCATCAATCAAAGCAAATATGCAACTGTAATCTAACATAGAATACCCAAATCTATCTTGTTTACAAATTTCTTGTGTAGACCTCCTCAACTATTGAGGTTGAGGTTCTTGCTCTTCTTCAAAGTTGTTAGTGCTACTAGAGCTCTCATCATTAGGTCCACCAAGAGTATGCATCTCATCTCTCTCAAGAGTAGGTGGAATTTGAACTACCTCCTTCTTCTCTTCCTTCTCTAGTTTTGGATCAACTATAGAAGGTTTCAACTCATGGAAGATCACATTTTTATTATAGAGAACCTTATCTGCAATTGGATCTCAAAGCTTGTATCCTTTCACACTGACACCATACCTAATGAAGATCCACTTCACTTCCTTGTTCTCCAACTTAGATCTTTTCACATTAGGCACATGAACATATGCCTCACAACTAAAGACTCTTAGATGTATCATTGCTAGACCATTCCTTCACATGTATATTTTCAACAAGACTTGAAGTAGTAGATCTATTGATCATATAACATGCAGTGGCTACAACTTCAACTCATAACTTTTTTTCAAGGATAGCACCACTCAACATACTCCTAGCCCTCTCCATTAGTGTTTTATTTATCCTCTCCGCAACTCCATTTTATTGTGGGGTGTATGGAATTGGCTTGTGTCTCTCAATCCCATGATCCTTATAGAATCTGTCAACTTTTACGAAATAAAACTCACACTATTATCCATCCTCAAGCACTTGATTTTTTTGTCAGATTGGTTTTCAACCAATGATTTGAACTCCTTAAACAAACTAAAAACATTAGATTTACTTCAAAGGAAATCCACAAATGTCCTTCTAGAATAGTCATCTATGAATGAGAGAAAATACATAGATCTTTAAACAATGAAGGAGCATTAATTAGACCAAACAAATCAGAATGCACATAATCCAAAACCCCAAAAGATTGATGAGAACTAGAATAAATAGAAACACGTCATGTTGTTTTCCATATATACAATGTTCGCAAAAATCAAACTCAAGATTACAATCATCAAGGCCTTCAACATTTTTCAGGGCTCTAAGGACCTTATCACCAATATGGCCAAGAATTTGGTGTCATAACATTGTTTTCTTTGCTAGGAGCTTCATCTCCAAAACATTGGTACCCTTAGGTACCTAGAAAGCATGACAATCAAATCTAGACACAATATTCTTATTCTCTGCTTGATCTAATGGGGAGGATGAAGAATCCAAAGCCCTTTTCTTTGAATTCATAGAAGTTATTGCACTAAACCATACATGCATCCAACTTATACTCTGAACACCCTTTGCAACCACCATAGAACCTCTGGTCATATTGTATCCACCGCTCGAGAAAAAAACTTGCCCTCCCACATCACACAACTTACTCACTAAGAGTAGGTTTGGTGCCAAACTAGGGATATGCAGTACACCATCAATACCCTTCACTCTATCATTAGGGAATTGAATCTTGACTCTTCCATGACCAACAATGTTCAGGTGAGAGTCATCACCTAAGTACACCTTCACACCATCATACTCTTCATACTTTGAGAACCAACATCTATGAGAGGTGATGTGGAAATAAGCACCTGAGTTAATCAACCACACATATTCTAATGCATGCGTTGCCAAGGCTACAAAAAATGCATCCGCATCTTCATATGGGGATTTAGAATAAGAGGATTTATAGTTTTTATTTTTTTCTCATCTTAACAATCTTTCCAAAAATGTCTGGATTTACCATAGTTCCAACATTTAGCCTTGGATTTTTTACTAGGAAACATAGATCTCCTCAAAGACTTAGACTTAGACTTCTTGTCCTTTCTCTTTCCTTTCTCTTTCAATCTACTACAAATAGACATGGCCTCCTTGGTCATCTCAAAATATTTCTTTCACATCTCTTCAAAACACAATGAAACAACCACATGTTCCATCTTGAAAGTGGTTGTTGTACTTCCAATAGCCATCACTAAGTGGTCCCATGTGTCAGACAAAGAACATAGCAGAAGCATACAATGGTCCTTGTCTTCAATCTTCACCAACACAACCTAGTTAAGCAACAAGCATATTAAAAGCATTCAGGTGATTTGCAACTGATCAAGTCCTTCCTCCATCCTTAGAGAAGACAACTTCTTTCTCAAGAATAGCTAGTTTACCAAGGATTTTCCCTAATAAATATCACCAAGCTTCTTCCAAAGACTAGTTGCAGTCTTCTCCTCATGGACATTCAGGAGCATAGAATCAGCCAAGAAAAGTCTTATCAGACCCTTGACTTTCTAATCCATTAGATCCCAATCAGTTTGCGAGGTTGTTGCTAGTTTTGTATTGGATATTGTAGCCCATAGATCTCTATCTATGAGCATATCCTCCATTTTGAGTTTCCACAACTCAAAATTGTCGCCATTGAATTTCTCTATCTATTATTATAGATGTGCTTGCCATCTTAAATACGTAACAAGATTACAAAGCTCTCTCTGCTAGAACTCCTACTAAATCTAGATAAGAACAAAAAACTCGTCAAACCCAACAAGGGTAACAAAGCTAGCTAGGCTCTAATACCATTTGAAAGGAAACTTGAGTGCAAAATTGCTTCCCTAATGCAAACCAATTAGGAGAGGGTTGCAAAACTTTGTTTCAAATCTTTTAACTTTTACAGTTTCAATTAAGATTGCACATTCAATTACTTATTTTTAGATTTAAACACATAAACCACAACACATAGATTTTACATGGGAAAACCCTTCTAGGAAAAATCAACACACCAAAGCACAAATCAATTATATTATAGTAAAAGGCTATTACAAACAATATTTAAAGTTTATGCTCTTGCAAGTGTCGATTCATTGTAATCTACAAGTTATAGAGTGAATATGACAACATAACGACGTATAAATAGTAAATCTCTCATACAAAAAATGCACTAAGGCATCGATATATGCTTCCCATACATGGGCATTGAGAATTTCCATGTGTCAATCTCTCAATCATTGCATGTATGGAAACTAAAACTAAAAAAGTCCAAAGTGACCTGATCAACAACTAGTAAAACATGCACGTACATGCAAGCACATGCAAGACTTGCAACTCCAAAAATCAAGCAACCTCACATGCTAGGCAACCCATAGATAAAAACAAGTCAATTGCCAAATTAGAACTCAACCTTGACTCCTAGTCACTCCAAGTGACAACTTTGTCTTCGTTAAGCAACTTTCCTCTTCAAGCTTCAATCAACAAGTCAAACTAATGCCACATGGCATCATTGCACTCCTCCTTGAGGTTTTTATAATTTACAATTCTCAAAGGAGCACCTAGGTGACAAGTCTCTCCTTTCCTTGCTTTTGCATTTTTGAAGAGATAAACACTCACACAACTGGACCCAACCAATGCTTTCTTCCAAAATAAATTGCCACTTGTCAACAAGGCACACCTTTTGAAGGTTTTAATCCTTGCTACTTCCCAATTGAGTGCCCATGAGACAAGTTTCACAATATTGCTCCACACCTTGCATGTAGGATGCCAACTCTCCACTAGATCCCACAAAGTGACTTAGCAGTTTGGAAACATATATTTTAGCATTTAATAAATAATATCAGCAACTTAGGGGTAAATAATTAAATACATAATCATGGGACTCACTAAGGTTGAGTCACCTAAATCCCAATAGATTTTAAATTTATAAAACTAATTTAAGATTTGTATTTAGTAGTTATTTACCTTTCTTATTCCCAATAGTTGTGTCACACTTGATATGAGCTCACACATAGGAAAATAATAGTTACATTAAGGTTTATATGTTTTATAGTTGAGCCTTTGTTATTTTATTTATTGGTTTTCTCAAAATTATGTATTAGATACTAAATTTCATGCTTAGCCTCTCTTTCAAAGTTATGTAATACCTGATATAACATTTGATTAAATATTAAAAACTTTTACAACCACCTAGGTCCATATTTACCAAACCATAATAGCTCTAGCCAATGGTACACCACTACCTTGCTAGAATTAGAAAATACAATTTCAATCATTAATTAAACTTGACCTCATTGTAAGTAAGACTTTAGAGCCTTTTATATGATTTGTCATATTAAATTTATGTAGCAAATTTAATATATTTATTTGAATGAGTGCCTAGAGCGATGTTGAATTTTGTAATACATTTGAAATCCCAAACAAGTTCCATCATTAAAGTTTTGGAATGTTTGTGCTAAATGGGTATTCTATATGTTAGAAACATGCATATTTTCAATGAGATCTTTTTGACTAAATTCTATTATTTTACACTATGATTTGTTCATAATTGGCTCAAAGACTCCTTCACATATCCCACAACCTTATTTTGGAGCTTCTTGTATACAAATACCAACTTGAACCATGGTGCAACATGGTAGGATTTTTATTAAAAGATGAAGAGGGTCTTCTCAAACATTTGCTAATAAAATCAAAATTAGTATAATCTTTTCCTTAATTTCCAAAAATCAAGATTTTTTCAATAGAATACATAACCAACTTCAAATCAATATCAAGATTAATCATATACAATTCCAATTCTTAATTCAACCGCATTCATTTTCCCATGTCCATAAATTTAAAACTATGGCTTCCACTCCTTTTCTCTAATGCCACTAGTTTGAGAGATTTTAAAATCCAGTTTTGATTGTAGACCCAATTCATTAAAATTCAATCTAACTATCCACTAACTCCTCACCTATGGTTTAGAGTTAGTTTTACTAAAGATTTGGCTTTTCATAAATGTTATTTCCAAGATTTTTAGATCTATACTTTCTTTCTCTTTAAAACCATCAAGTTTTTAGATAAATCAAATGTAAAGTTTATTAAGTTCTCAACTCATTTTAAATTCAATTAAATATGAATCTTAAAAGCATTTTATGTAGAAGATCCAACTTATAATGTTTAATTAGAAATCCTTGATAAACTAGATGGTAGAATAGATTTATTTCTCTTTAGAAAGGTTGCTTTGAATTTCACAACTAAACTCTTCAAAATATCCTTAAAATTCAATTCACCATACCTTTAATGTGTTTCTTGTTGCTACTCTAGATTTTTACAAGACTCCACTCCTTGCACAATCTAAAATTTTTATTCAAATTTTGAACTGAATAAAACAATCTAATCTCATCCACACTATCAAATTAAAGAAATTACAATAATTAAATAATATCTGATTTTATCTATACAAAATATCCTTATTTAACTCTAATTCAACTTTTACTTTTATTTTAAACAATAAAACATATATATATATATATTTTTAATCCATTTATTCTATTCATCCATAAATTAATATTAATCTGCCTATTATATCTTTTGAAAAGTGAATTATTCAATTCAGTAAATCTAATTAATATATATTCTAGTTAAGGAGAATTATCAATTCTATATAATTAAATTATCTAACATAGAAAATAATAAAATAATAACAATCGGCTATCAACCTAATATAAATCATGTAAAAAATAAAATCAAACATATACAATCATTAAATAATATTATCTAAAATGGGGCCACCTCTCTGTCCCTCATCCCCACTCTTAATCTTTTTAGTGAGTTCTTGGTCTGTAACTTATCATTTTTCTCCTTAAACTCTCAGCTATCCTATGATAGATCACAAAGTGTGATATCAAATATTGATGCCAATATTCTTAATCGAATCCAGAAATCATCTAGCATCTACCAATAAACATACGTCTTCTTGCTGCACCCCTCCCCCTGAAACTCTCTTCTCCCATGGTGCCTGGTTTAGTGTTTCTTTGTCAAACGACTTGATGAAAATTTAATTTAACCTACTTGTTTATTGCTTGAAGTTTTCTCATTATTGAATTGTCTGTTAAGGAGATGAATTGTTTATATTAGTCCATCCTCAAAATAATTTAGGCGAATTGTCTATGCAGCCATCAGACTGTACATTTGACCGTATTTATTAATTTATTGAAAAATCAGAATACAATGTATTTTTTATTTTCAATTAATTAATAAATACAGTCAAATGTGAATTCTGATAGCTAGATAGATGTTGCCGAATTTAAGATGCATATGTGGCATAGCACTTAAGCTCTGCTCTGTTCCTCCTCGAAATTTATCCTCACATAAGTGTGGTGAAGATTCTTTCTCTGTCTAATACAATGTGTTCATTTCTACAAAACCATCAATGGGGTTTTACTGGTGGTTCCTTTAATGCAGGGTCCATCCAGTAACTACAATTTGTTAGAGACGAGTACTGGAGGCAGAGTGAACAGACATAGTCTGCAGATTGAACAACTAGGCCCTGACACAGTGATAGAGGTGTCTACTTTCCAGTTAGCAGGTGAAAAGCATACATAGCATCTGCATGGTGAAGTCATTTAAAGCCATCCAAGAGGCTATAGCTGACAGCTACATAAGTGTACAGTGACGCATTCCTCTGGGTAGGGTGAAGGGTAGAACGTGAGCATCTATGACCTAGTATTTTTTCCAATTTCTTTGTCATATAGGTAATGCAGAAATATTAAATGTTTGATCAGTTTTATATTTGTTCTGGTGCCTGGATACATTCATTGCTAACATGAAGCACAAGTCTGCCTGTTAAATATGAGGAAATATTACTTGTGAAACCTTAAAAGCAGTTTTTAGTTTCAATTGATTTTATATTTTATGTTTTAAATTGTTTAGATGGTTCAAAAGAAATTTTATTAGCTTTTTGAATAGAATTCATTTGTTAATCTGATTTTACATGAACTGTCTTAACAAATGAAAGATTAAAGTTGCTGTTTAAACTAAACAATAAATTCTAAAAAATACAATATTAACTTTTTAGTTGAGAGTCTTTTAAAACTTAAAAGATTGATCCGAACACGCACTGACGAACCTTAAAACGAATTTCAAAATTAGTGTGTGTGACATACTGTATATTGATATACGTTAAATAGTTAAAATTCACATGCTGCAGATCAAGCAAGGTTATGTGATTACTGCCCAAGTGGACTGTGCAATCAAGCTACATATCAGATATGTAACCTGTTTAGAATTTCACCTCACAAAAACAATCTTCTTATCTATTGCATCCTTTTAATGTAGGTTACTTGAAATTTTGAAACAAAATAAGAGAACCATAACCATAAGATTGGATAGTTGTTTTAAGTTGTGTTTGCATTTTTTAGTGTAGAATACTTCAAAATTCTAAAATAGAAATAGAAACCATGGAAGACAATGGCACTCTGGTTCAAGAACTTATTCAAGCGTCCAAATCTCTCTTTCAAAGCAACAGTTGACTGCTCCATTTGTAGAAAACAGCATAAAATTTCCCCTATTTTATTCTTGCTGTATCCACTCCAAAAATATTATTGATCTTAAAGAAAGATTTCAAACCATTTAAACAACAATTTTATATTAATCTATAAAGAATTTGGGGCAGGGGTCTTATTTCAATTGGTTGATAACATTGTGTTGCAACAAGTAGTCACAAGGTACAATTCCCTGTTCACATGGTATCAAAGGTCTTGTCATGCCAGCCAATCACATCAAAAAGCTTGTTCGATGCACTGCAGATTATGAAAAGACAAACAGATTCCTGCAGACAAAAAAAAAAAAACATTCCATAGATTATGATTCCTACAGTGTGTTGCAGACAAGTAGTCACGAGGTACAATTCCCTGTTCACATAGTACCGAAGGTCTTGTCATGCCAGTGTCACCAATCACATCAAAAAGATTGTCTGATGCACTGCAGATTATGAAAAGATATAAACAGATTCCTGCAGAAAAGAAAAAAAAAAAAAAAAATTCCATAGAGAAATTGCAAAAAAAGCACGTACAATAAAAGAAACTTGGCATAACAATCTTATATCTAGCAAACCAATTGACGCTAAAAATATCCTACGAGATGGTTGTGTTGTTATCATGAGGTGGGCTTCTGATCATATTCATGATTGGAATTTGGTGGATTAGGGTCTACTCCCCTCGGATTTGTCTCATCAATTGGATCACTTGGTTGATATTGATAAGGCCATTTAATGCTCTTGCTTTGTAACTTTTCCTTGATTTAATAAATTTTTACCCCTTGATGTTATCATGAGGTGGCATGGGATAAGGAAAAATCTTTTTTTTCTTCCTTTAAAACCTGTATTTATTTTAAAGACACAACAGAGAAAGAAAATGAATTTTATCAAAGTGAACCACAACCTAATTTTTTTTGGTCTTAAAGAACAGCATAAGCAAGAATCAATTTCATGCAGTCAGATGCGCAAACCATTTATTAAAACACTCTATAGACTATTTTAAATGAACTACTGAACAATCAAATTTTTTACTTAATTCGTTACTATATAAAGGTTGCAACATCTCAGTATGTGTATGCTATGGAACTTGTACTTCAACTTTCATAATTATATTCTACAAATCAACTGATAGGCACATGGATCATCAATCAGAAACCTAAATTCATGTAAGCTACAAATGTAAAGCAAAACTAATCTTAGTACTGCCTGAAATGTATGGAGATGCATCCATCTTCTCCCAGTTTTAGGGAAGAAGGCAAGACACTGTCTACATGCTCATTCACTCAGAGGTCCTGGCTTTATCATGGACATACCAACAAGTTGAACAAATATCTGTTTAAATAGCTCTTAGGCCAAAAATGAATGGGTGAGTCAAAGCCTTTATTTAATAGGCTGTGTGTAGTCCCATATACTGTATATATTATTCTACGTGCTTCTGTATCAATTTGCCATTTGAAAAATTTATAAAATTGAGCACAATATGTAATGCATATTTTGATTCTGCTCTGCATCTGAATCTGGACTCCCCTGGCTTAAAATTTACATCTTTGAGTAAGATATAATTATCATTTCGATTTATTCTTCCTTTGAATGTAAAGTTGAGATCTCAAGTACAATATAATGTACACTTTACAAAGTTTACAGCTTTACATATAACACATATTTTGATCTACCCTGTTTTTGGATGCTTCTCAATGTAACTTCCAATTCAGTATCAAACACAATATACCTTCTTTCAAGTAGAATGCAACGGACCCAATATGGATAACAACTTTGGTATTGCTGTTGGTATTAAAACAACACATTATATATATATTTATTGTTGGGAATACAGTCCTGACCAATAGGAAATCTCGTGAATGTTGAAACTATCGTTGCCCGTGCACTATGTTCTTCATCAGAAGAGTAGCACTATGTTCTGGGCAATGGGCATTAGGTATATGGGATTTGCTACACACAATCTCAGTCTGCAGAATATTGCCCACTTCTTCTGCGAACTCCCTATTATCATTGGTTTGCAGAGTGCACGAACCCAGCTGAAAACATGCTTCATATGACTAAAGGGAAACTACAATGCTTACTAGCAACGTTGTTTATGTTAGAAGCATCTGCTCATTTAAATTCAATCTATAGAAATGAAATGTCATCTGCACACCATGGATATGGAGATGCTCTGTCAAAATGCATTATGTTCTTTGAAGGCCGGAGATCTGGAAAACTACCGCCAATTTGCCAAATCAACGCATTAAATGGAGAAGAGACTCTGCTCTCACAGATGGTTCAGCTGAAGAAGTGAGACATTTAGATATAGTTTATTTTTAAAAATTGTTAGGAATATGAATGATGTGATTTTTTATAAGTTCACAAATGAGCCCTAATAGGTATTTTCCATGGGGTGACTTGGGAGCTCAAACTCAAGTCTTTCTTATATACTCAAATCCACAAAGCAATGGATTTATATGTTTAGATTTTGAATTCTATGTATTATAAACTGATTAATTTGATTAATCATGTGAGGAGTATAGCAGGTTGATTAGGTGGAGGAACTGTGATGCAGAGGACATCATCAAATTTGGTTTCCTTTTGGATTTCACCACCACAATGCTTGCATGGAGGGTCATAGAGTTCAAAATTTTCATGGGAAGTGAACTACAGAACACTAGAGCTTCAGTACACTGGGCCACAGATTATCTCCTTAAGGCCACAGCACATCCAGACACAGTACATGTAGAGGTCTTTCATCCCAATAGACCAGTATTAGTATTGTTCTTACATGTAAACTCTTATTCGAGAAAGAATATCCATATGAAAAATCTTCTAAACAAGTAAATACATTGTGATAGGTGCAGTGAAAAGTGGTGTATAAGTATTAGTTGTGAGATATAGTCCTGCATTTCGCACACTCAGCTTACATGTCTTGCTTCAGCTTGGAAGAGGTGCAAAATCTTTAAAAATGGATTCCCCCTAAAGAACTCGGTTTGATCTTTTGGGTGAACCCGAACACACAAATGTGCAGTAATAATCTAATATAGACTTTATATGTCATAATCTGACTGAATTTTACCTGTGACTTAAATTTACAGGTCTTTGGCTTCGAATTCGTATCTCATTATTTTTTGTTTGTGGCTTATGATTTAGGTAGGTGATCCTAATGCAGATCATGTTTGCTGGGAGAGACCAGAAGACATGGACACACCCAAAAACAGTTTACAAGATCACCAAAGATAATCCTGGTCCGACGTTGCTGCCGAAACTGCTGCAGCATCCATTGTGATTCAGACATTAGGCACTGCTTATTCTCAGCTGCTTCTCAAGACTGCTGTCCGGGTACTAATCCTACAACTTTTTAGTAATTTCTTGATTAAAGGAAATAAAGAGGGTTCTTGCTAATTCCACACTCTAACTTGTCCAACAGGTCTTCCAGTTTGAAGGCTAATACAGGAGAGCCTACAGTGACAGCTTCAGAGCAGGAGTATGTCCTTTCTGTCCTGACTTTGATGGGTACCGAGTATGATTTTCTTCATTAGATAGGAGAGAGGGGTCTATAGTGGAGCACCCTAACTTAGCATCTCTCAAAATTTTATGTGGAAATTTCAAATCACTCCCAATTTTGTAAAACAGTTTCTTTGGCAATTTATGTGCTTATATATTTCGTTTTAGGGCTACATCATCAAATATGATGCCACATCAACATGCTTTTTGTTGAGGTATCCAAAAACGCCCTAAAAAAAAGTGAGACCAATAGTGATGCACTAAGTCATGTTTTATTGGTGGGTTGATGTGGCATCACATGATTTGTCAGTTTGTGTACTTTATGTATAAAAAGTGTTTTGCAATTGGATATTAAGGTTCTCCACTATGGTGCCCACTGCTGACTACTTCTATCCCCATTATTAGACTCCACTCCACTATGGGCCCCTCTCCCCTAATAGAATATTTTTTTATTCCATTCTATTCGAGACCCTCTAGAATTTATGGACTAATGGATATCATACAAGTTATAGTGTTTATGAGCAAGATTTATTTTAAAGAGGTGTGGTCATTTCAAACCGTTGGTTGGGTTCAAAATACCCATAGTTTCTTCATAAAGAGGGTATGATGCGTTGCTTGAAGTATATTTGAAGCTGTAATATAAAAAGTTTTGGGTTAACTTGTTCAGTTTTAAAATTATACTTTTGAGAGGTTTACTGTGGTGAATAATATACAACATGCCTGTTTTGGTTTAGCGGGGTATGATTACTATAAAGTTGTAGATTTAGTACCTGTAATGGTTGCCTTGCTTCTTTATTCGCATCTACCTTTATGTTTTTCACTGGTTTGGTATTTTCAGTTTCAATCTTTTGGAAGGGGAATTTATCGTTCTGCAAGAATACCAATACTAACTAACGTGCATGATTTAGAAATAGAAAATTATCTTGGTTTTAGTATAGGTTACTTTTGCGTGATTTATATTATAAGAGTAATTCATTGATGCATGTTAATGAAATTATAATTTGTCAAATTTAGAAGCACATTTTGATTATTTTTTTCTTACGATATTGTTATCAGGATTTAATGGCGTAGTTTTTTGAGTCAAATTTATTGATCCATGTTTCATGAGTAGTGGTTTACAAGAACACATCTCTCATGACAATGAATGGTCCACTTAGCATTCATTACATCTAGGTGATAGCTCACAAAGGATTGGGCCTTCCCGGGAGGTCACCAATCCCAACTCCAACTCAAACATCCTTAACTGTGGAACTTTCCCAAGGTTAAGCCTACTTAGCTTGCAACCCCATTTGCAAAACCTTCAACAAATGTTGTGCCTTATGAATGATTCATTATAGAACCCATTTAGCTCATCAATTGATAAGTAGGTGGTATTTTCCAAAGTGTGTCAAATTATGATATTCCTATCATGATTCAACCGTGTAGTTTTCAAGTCAAACTCATTGTCATGAGAGATGGGTTCTTGCGAACCACTACTCATGAAACATGGGTCAATGAGTTTGACTCGAAAACATACATGGTTGAATATTGATAGCAATATCATAATTTGACATGCTGTGGGAAATACCTCCTACTTATCTATTTTTCCTTTATTTTCTCAAGTAATATTTAAGCCACCCTATACTTTCTTATATTTATATATCACCATGTCTATGACATCAGAATGTACATTTAACTATATTTATTAATTATTTAAAAATCAGAATACAATACATTTCATATCTATAATTAATTAATAAATATGATTACATGTACATCCTATGTCTGAATAGACATCCCACCACCCTGCCAATTTGCAAAATAATCATCCTACCAATATTGGACAGGAACTAGATTGCCATACAGCTCTTGTTTTAAGTTTGGAGACCATTCTATTTATCACATTAGGCCCCATGATTGTTTAGATGTGGCCCTTGACACCCTTGAGCCCATGAAGACCTTGCAAATTTTAGATCTCAAGTCCTTGTTCGATCGCATTGTATAATAAGTGTGGCCATGTCATCTTTTTGTCGATTCATTTGATCATTTGTCTCATGTTCATAGTGCACTTTATGTTCTCGATGAGTCATAGCGTATAAGTCTTCTTTTGTCTGGATCTTAAAACATGAATTTGTTCATAGAACCAAACACCCATATCAAATCTACTTCACTGGTGTGTTAAAATCCATATTTCAGACAATTATGCATGGCCTGGCTCACCACATGTGCACAGGAAGAATAAATCAAGACACTTGGATGACACACAGGCAAGTCAGGACAAATGACAGAAGCTTATATAATGGTATTGGATAAACTCGTTTATTTATTTGGCTTCATAGATCGATTACATGAACACGTAAGGCATGGCTATGGTGCCCCTCGACTGGTAAAAATCAATGGCCTTTTTCAAGTTGTAATGACAGGAGTGGACACAAATCGTTTCAATGCATTTTCCCCCATTTTCTCCCCTCTGCAAATTTAAAATGTTTCATGACCTGTGGGCGTCATTTGGGGCAAGTTCTCATCTTACTAAATGAGACCCATTTTGGTAAGCAATACATGTTCCACGTTTATTTGTAAAGCAGAAGATGGCTTGCATAAAATGAACATGGAGGCTCTAGAGTGTAGGAAATAGTTGTATAAATGCCTATTTGAACATGGAAGAATAAGTTTTATGAGACTAATAAGATCCAAACAATGAAGTCAAATTAGACATTACATCATGGAAATCTTTATCTTTCGTTGGTTTTGGGTTTTTCAAAATCATTTTTCAGTTCTTTGTTCCGGTCAAAAGTATTGTTGGTCTTCTTGTTTTTTCTCCTTATTGGTTCTTGTCTTTCTTCTTGGAAGACTTGCTTGGTTGGCTGTTTTTTTTCTCTCATTATTTGTGAGATTTGTTCCTTTTTCCTGGTCTCTTTTGCCTCTATGACTGTTCTGTTATGAATTCGGGCCCTTCCTGATTTATCTTAATCAAAACATGGAAATCTTTGTAATCTGAATCAAGCGAGTGGTAACAATGGAACTGTGAACTCAGTCTAGATTTAACATGGATTTACATTACAAAATAGTGACATAAGTGAATGGTAACAGACATAAATTTGGGAATGAAACATAAATGTATAGGTTTCATTGTTAAGCAGTAGATTCAATTAGAATCATGAACTTATTTGCATGGAGAGATTCTTCAACTAATCTGCTATTATGTTTCACATTTATTATTGCGAGCTTGAGTTAACTAGCCTTGCTTCTTATAGGCTAACTAATTCAATTGTTCGTTATTAATTACCAAAAATTTGATGCAGGTTTTCATTTGTGAATGTGAGATCTAATCATAGAAATATACTAAGTGACCAAGGAATGAAGTTAGAAGGATTAGAATTTGCAAGATAATAATTACAGAATATTTCAAAATGACATGAAATCATGATGGCTCAAAACTTTGAGGCAAATGCCTACCATATGAAGACTTGGATCTTCTTGAGATGATCAAATTAGGAAAAATAATTTGGTGTTCTTTAGGAAAGATCATGGAGGATAAGCCTTATGTACAAATAACATGGATGATTAAACAAAACTAGAAAAAGACCTCTTAAGCTAATACACTTGTTACCTTGAACACAAGCTCCTTTTTTCGAAAATCATGGTTAGAATGTTTTACAAATCATGAAGGGACTTTCTGACAAGGAAATGCGTAATCGAGAAAGTTGTTCCAAGCATGTTAAATGATATACTTGATGGATAAACCTTTCGAATATGAAGGGGACTATAAACACAGAGATAAGACTTGCATATATGCCAAGAAAACATAAGTCTATAGGTCAAAGACTTGAAAAGAAGACCATGTGAGCGTGATAAGGGGAAAGCCATTTGAACTTTTTGCCTTGATGATGTAAATCTAAGAATCTTTTTGAAACTTAGGAATTAGCATTGAATGTTGTGCTTTGGACGCTTGTCTCAAGCTGTAGCATAAAGGGAGCAACTTTTTATGATCAACTGCCACATGAAGGGAACATCCTCTCTTCGGAATCTGATCCAAATCACATGGTACATGAAGAATAAGGTAGAAAGGTAGATACAAACAGATTACTTTCCCCATGAATTAAATGCAACTATTTTAGACCCCTTGGATTATGAAATCAGATATTTAATTTGAACCATTAGATTGAAATCAACATTTAAATTTTATAACTGGTTGTTGAATGATAGAACTTATCCTTTGAATTGAGAATTCTATACGGTTGGAAACTTGGTGGGTACTCTTTTTTTTTTGGTGAGTTGTGTTTGTTTTAGGATTTATGTTATTTATATTAAAATATAAGTCAAATATAAAAAATGAGATGTATAAGTAATACAAAAGTATTTCTTATAACATAAAGATAAATATAAAAATGATTAGGGTAAATCGAGTGATTGAGACCCACCTCACTCCCCTTTAATACTGTTGTTATAGTCTAGTTGCTTGTTTTTTGTTTTTTGTTTTTCATTATGATATGGGCTCTAGAGATGTGATTTTATATCCACCTAGCTTCTTTTTTTTGTGAATGTGTAATATTATTTTTATAATTGATAAAGTAGACACTTATTCATCAAAAAGAGTATCTCATACACATCAAAAAATTCATCCATAACATATGTGATGAACACAACTTCATTTTTTCTAAACGATAAATGTGAACCATGCGGGTTCATGCCCTTTATATTTAAATATAAGCTAAATAGAAAACATGAGATGTCAACGAAATACAAAAGTATCTCTCATACACATTGAAAAACTATGTCCATGACATATGTGACCAACACACCCTAAGAAACAAAGTTACATTAGCCCTAAAACTAGTTGTAACTTGAAGGTGAGGCATGATCCCCACTTACAAATTAACAAAAAAAATAGACCACGAGAAAAACAACAAACAACTCTAGTGATTTCACCAACATACCAACATTTGCACAAGGAGAAGACACCACCCAACACAAAGGTCAAGAGAAAAATGCCTTTGGAAACAAAATTGTCACACATGAGGGATTAATTGTTATCACTTGAGCTTTCATTGCTATCATTTTGTTGCACTCAATAGCCTCATCTAATCGCATCCCTAATGAAAGCAATCTTGATCAAGAACAATTCATGAACAACCCTCCTTCCTTTCCCAAGATTAAAATTACAAATTTCATTTTCATGGGCATGTAGAGCTTAGATTGAAATCCACCAAATTTCCCTAAATCAACCCTTCATGAGCTTTATAAAGAATGAATAGACTAGCAATGGACTCTGTTGGATTTGTTGCCTTAATCTCACAAGCTGAAACCTCTGAGAAAGCATGGTCACTGTGACATTTTTGTTGTTTGGCTGAATGGCAGTTTAGTAACCTTGTGTTTTGCTCATGTTGCTGTGACTTTGTTTCTATCTTGCTGAAGGAGCCTATCGCTATGACTTGGTGCATTCGCTGTAACCCTTTACCGAGTGGAGATCTCTTACCAACAGGTTGGTGTCTAGCAGATGTCGGGGATACCTGTGGTGAAAAAAGTCCTCAGTGTAACCTAAGGGTTCGACAGGAAGTCTTGGCGACTGGGAGAAGTCTCACTGATAAGCAGGAGTCATCGGGGTGACTTGAACTCTCGGGAAGATCTCTTGGCAATAGGGAGAAGTCTCACTGACGGTCAACTTGGAGTAACTCAAGGGTCTTGGTGTGAAGTCTCAACGATGAAGGATTGTTTTAGTGACAATGTAACACTGAAGACATCGGAAAGACCCTTGGCCAAAAGGCTTGTTTCGATATGATGTCTCATCGAATATCGAAAGTCTCGCTGACAACACGTGGGGTCATCGGTTCGGTGTGACTCTTGGTGAACAGTGGTTTCAGGATAACATGGAAGCCTTGGTAAGAAGTCTTGCCAAAGGATGATTCTCTCAATGACAGTGGAACACATCGGTATGACTTGAAGGCTTTAGTATGAAGTCTTGGTGAAAGCAGTACGTCTGGCCGACAGGATAGACTCGGGGTAACTTGGAACCTGCGGGGTGATGTCTTGGCAAAGGGTGTTTGTTTTGCCAATGGAAATCCTGATGTTGGTATGACCCTTTGGACTTTGGTATGACCTCTTGCCGATTAGCGATGGTCTGGCCGATGCTTCTTGGATGTTGACATGACTCTTGGCGATTGTTCGGAGTTCGGTATAACATAAGAGCTCAATGTGATCTCTCAGCGAAGGACAATGGTCTTGCCGACTGTTGGACATTTCAGAGTGACCTTTGAACATCAGTAAGATGTCTCATCGAATGGCGATTGTCTTGGTGATGAGAATGCTGAGGTCGATGGGTCTTGAGAACTTCGGCATGAGGTCTTGGCGACATAGCGAAGTCTGAGCGATAGCTTTTTGGAATCGGTATAATGTCTTGCCGATAGTGAAGACTCTTGGCGACAATGATGATATGGGCTTTGTGGCATCGGGGAGACACGGTTAGTGTCTCACCGACATGTGACACAGGTTGAATGCCCTTGACTAAGTGAAGACTGTCCTATGTGGTACGATTTGGACCAATCAGAGTAGAATGTGAATCGTTTGTTGTGAGACCGTTGCAACCGTTTCTGTGTGGAAGGGAAAACTCTACATGAGGAAATGGAAACATCTTCGATGATAATGATGTTGAGTTGGAGATTGTGATCCGACAGTTGGAAGAGGAACATGAAGAGCCGGTGAGAACAAGAGAAGCAAAAAAAAGACCGAGACAGTGATAGAGAGAAGGCCGAGTGGCTGGCTGAAAGGTCGAGGCCATGAGGCCAAAGCAAAAGAGGAGAGAAGCAGGGTTCTGCTAGAATCTCTCCTAATCATGAATCATGATTGATCTCTCTCTTGTTGATCTGCACTGTATACTGTGTGAGGGTATTGTAATAGTGCGAAGATTGTGTGGTCTGATGGTTTAATCAGTTGCTACCAGTTGTATCTAGAATGAACAAGATGTAATCTCTAAAAAGGCTATGATCCTAGATTGTATTGTAACCTTTGTTGCTGAATAATACAATGGCTTGATCTTTGGAGTGTGGGGTTTTTTACCCAAAAGGGTTTTCCCCACGTAAAATCTTTGTGTTCTGTTTTCTGTAGCATCTTTCATCTGTGTTGTTGCTTGTTGTTGAATTTACATGTGTTTTTCTCAGAAGGATTAATGTGGGAAATAAATTGTGTCCATTTCCGCTTTAGGACATAGTTGTACATGTCTTTGAGGCAACCTAATCGAAATTGAAGTTATCGAAGGCACTACTGTTTGGAGTTTTCATTAGATGCGCTCTGGATTGATTTCCTTATAGACTCCAATACCAATATTTGAGGAAAATCCCCTCCAACATCCTAGATGCTAGCATCCTTATCATATTTTCCTAGCACCTTATCATGTTTCTTGACTGATATGAGATCATCTTATATAAAAGCACTAGCAATAAGTTTAATATATTATAGAACAATGGGTTATGTTGCTATGAAAGTATCTTTTTAAATTCTACCAAGTTATGAAAAATTTCTATATGTTTTAATTGAATAGCATATGAATAAAGGCTATTGAAGACTAAATTTTAGGTTTTCTCAAGGTATGTAGTCTTTTACATTTTTCTTCATGGTTGAACTACCCCAAATTACTATGCCATCTTGTGTCTTTGATTGTGAGTAAAACTAATTAAGCAATAGTTGTTTTCTAATGGATTTTTTCTTTTGAACATAATTTTGATTTCTCATCACTATAAATAGGCTAATTATTTATCTTTTTACCTTGTCATTTATTGTATTTATTTATACCCATTAGTTAGTATTATGATTTAGAGTATGTTTTAACTTGTATTCTAATTTATAAACCTATATTTTCTTGATTGCAAGTGGATTTCATTATTGATTGTGATTTTAAAATGATAAATATATGCAATGAATTGATTTAGAAGTTAGTTAAGCTCACATGCTAGATTTTAAAATATTAAATTTTGATATAATAACCAATAATTTTCTTTTCTTACATTTGAATCATTTATAGTCCCTTGATTGGAACAAAATTACATTATGAACATTGAGTTATTTTGTATAGCCATGACCTAGTGATATAGACCTTTGGGAAATCTAAGATCCTTTTGTACTAGAGTAGTAAAATACTTCTATGTTTTATCTAAGTCGAGGTGTGCTAAAACATGCACCAATTGCTAGGATTTGGTGTTGTACACCATTACATAAAATGTTATATAATAATGTTGTAATTAAATAGTTATTTAGTTGTGGTGCACCTAGAATCACATTTTCCATATCATTAAAGGTGGATTTGAAGATGTACTTGGATTCTTTCCTATTGTCACATTCTCCATAACATTGAAAGGTGGATTTCAAGAATACCAAGATTAGTTTCTATAATTGTATTATCTTCCACATTCACCTCTTGCAAATTTGCATCATCTACATCCATCTCATCCTACACGGTCTCTTCAATGTTTTTATCTTCAATAGACATAGAACCAAATGCTTCTGCATTATTCATTTCTCAAGTCCTCATTCTTTTATCTCTTTGTCGTTTTTCCTCCTCTCTCTTTGCTTCAATTTCTTTAGAGGTCATGACCTTCATATATTTCCTCTTTTGATGATGGTTTGATCCCATGATTACAAAATTTTGAAGTACAAATGAATTTGAATAGTACAAAAGTCTTTCTTTTTTTTCCCTCCTTGAAATGACTAGATAAAGAACACTATTCGACTCCAAAATTGTCTCAATGGTTGAATCCTTCCAAAATTGAATAGAAATTATAAGTAAAGATCATGTAGAAGACAAGAATCAATAAAAATATGTAAAAATAAGTTGATGTCAGCTATGCATGTTAAGTTGCAAAAATCGTAGGTAATTTTTTATTATTAAAAATTTAAAAATATGGTAAAAAATGAAATGGGGTCTTGTTTCATTTTTGACCATTTGAAATAATAAAAGAAGTAAACGTGATCTCATTTCTTAAAAAATGAATTGCTAGCTTGGTTTCTGCTATGGGTTTTGGGTAAAAAAAAAGGCTTGGGGACCCAATCCTTAGCTTTGGACCTACTTTAACCTGCAACTTGAAGGTCATGTCAATGTCACTAGAAAAGAGTGACTTTGGACATATGTCTAAAGACGTATTTTGCAAAAAAAAAATGATGAAATTAAAAGCCGTTATAGATGAGATTACGTAAATTTCAAATATGTAATTTTTTTACAATTGGATTATTTTTTCTATTTTTCAAATATTTTTTTGTGAAACTGGTCCATAAACTTGAAATAATAAATTTTCTTATCATTTTAATAACTTTTTATTATATTAGTTTTTTGTAAAAAAATTATATGTGAACAATATTTAGACAATTATTTTCAATTTGAAAAAAATAAAAAAAAATGATAAGTGTAGGTCATTTTATGCATGACGTACATGAGGGTTTTTTAAAACAACTATGGCCAATAAAAAGTTAATTAAAACAAATTCAAAAAAAATTACAAAAAATACCCTAAACAATCTTTAGTGTCTTATAGATCTTTTCCCAAAAGGATTAAAAAAAAAAAAACTTTTTATTTAGGTCAAAATATGGTTGGCGTACACATGTATGGTATGGTCCTAAAAAGTGACTTTTAAATAGTGGTTTTTAGACATGCCTATTGAAAATCAATTTGTATCATCTAGGTATCAAAATAAATTACATATTCAGAAACTAGAATCCAATTACTACATTTCATATTACTAACTTTGTTTAAGATTCAATCTTTAAGTGCTTCAATTTTTTAGGTCAAATGTGACAAATTCTGAAAATTAGGGAAAACACTTCCACTTTTTGGCCAAAAGGTGGACTCAACTTCTTGCACACACCCAATAATGAGAAGAGACTAATGATTATTGAGAATGAGGTTGAAGAAGGGGAACAAGTATCTATAGATGAACCAAATATGGAACTAAAGAGTGAAAATTTAGAGGAAGAAGATAGTGCTACTATATCATTACATGCATTGAATAGAACAAGAAAACCACACTTAAAATTTTTAGTTATATAAAAAAGAGAAATGTAATATTGTTGATTATATAGGTAGTAAACATAACTTTATTGATAGAAGATTAGCTCATGAGATTAATTATTTTGTATATTTAGTCTCTAATTTCTAAGTCATGATAGATGATGGAAAACAACTCTCTTATGATGGAAAGTGTCATCATTCAAAAATTTCAACGAGAAATTACCATCTAGATTCATAAATGTTTGTTATTCTGATAGGACCTAGTAGATGTAGTTTTAGGAGTACAATGGCTTAAATAGTTGGGAATAGTTCCCTTCAATTTTCAAGAATTATTTATTACTTTTAACACTAATAGATAAAATTATAAACTTATAGGAGTAACATCAACACCAACTCAAATTATTAGCTCCCATAGGATGGAAAATTAATTAAGAAAGGTTCATATGGTCTAGTTGCATAACTAAATTTTATAGAAGCACAAGATGTGAAAACTCAACATCCACAAGAACTTCAAGAGATCATTCAAAAACACCAATTTTTTTTTTATAGAACCTAAGGGTCTACCTACAATTAGAGACCATGATCATGTCATTAGATAAATACCTAGAAGCATTCCTCCTAATATTAGACTTTATCATTATCCTTATGAACAAAAGACATAAATTAAAAAAATAGTTAAGGAAATGTTAAATTTAGGAATTATTCATCCAAGTAAAAGTTCCTATTCATCTCCAATGGTTATGGTTAAGAGGAAGGATGAATCGTGCATAATGTATCTTGATTATAGGGAACTCAATAAGCTCACTCTTAAGAATAAGTTTCCTATTCCTACCATTGATGAATTATTAGATGAACTAAATGGTGCAAATTTCTTTACAAAGATTTATGTTTCGGTTTTCATCAAATTCAAATAAAGGAAGAGGATATACATAAAAATTCCTTTATAAAACGTGAAGAAAATTATAAATTCTTAGTAATGTCATTTAGTTTAATTAATGCCCCATCAAATTTTTGAAGCCTCATGAACTTACTACTTCTCCCATTTCTTCATAGACTTGTGGTGGATTTCTTTGATGATATCCTTATCTATAGTAAATCATGGGAAGAACATTTGCAACATGTAGAGAAGATATTAAAATTACTAGAAGATAATCAACTCTATGCCAAGGACTCCAAATGTGTCTTTGGGGTACAAGAAATAAAATACTTGAGACATGTGATGTCACATGAATGTGTTAAGGTAGACCCCATGAAGATTTTTGCAATAAAAGAATGGTCAAAACATTAAAATATCAAAGGGTTGAGAGAATTTGTGAGTCTAACAAGATACTATAGAAGATTTATTCATAATTATGCTCATATTAGAACACCCTTAACAATGTTATTAAAGAAGGATTCCTTTTCATGGTTAGAGCTAGTCACTCAAGCCTTCCAACAACTAAAAGAAGCTCTCACTTCAACCCCAATACTAGCTTCCCTAGACTTCTCTCAAATATTTGTGGTAGAATGTGATGCTTCTGAACATGGACTTGTGGTATTAGTAATGCAATAAGATCATCCATTAGCATTTGAGAGTCGACAACTCAAAGGAAACAAATTGCTAAGGCTCACATATGAGAAGGAAATGTTAGCCATTATTCATGAAATTAAAAAATGGCATGAATATTTAACAAGAAGTTAGTTCAAAGTCAAGACTAATCATGAGAGTCTAAAATATTTTTAGAACAATATTTATATCCTCATTAAAACAACGAAAATGGGTTACCAAGATGCTAGGATATGAATTTAAATCATTTATAGAAAGGGTAAATAAAATATTGTAGCTGATGCCCTTTGTCGACAAGAAACTTAGGGGAAGAAAATATTTGTTTCACTTCCTTAATACAACCAAAATGGTTAGAAGTTGCATGAAAAGAGTGGAAAAATGATCCTCAAATACATGATCTCATTCTAAAACTTCAACATGACCCATCTTCTTTCAATAATTGCATTTGGAAAGAAGATTCATTATGGTACAAAGATAGTTTTTTAATGTAAAAGTTCAAATTTAAAAGAAGACATATTATGTCCAATGCTTGAATCACCAATAGGAGGACATTTAGGGTTTCTAATGACCTATCATCATATAAAGAAATATTTATTTGGGAAGGTCTAAAAGGAGATGCCAAGAAATTTATGGTTAAATGTTTAGCATGCCAAAGAAATAAAGGTGAAACAATATTTAAACTCTTGACATCTTACAACCTTTAGGCATTCCAACACAATTTTGGGAGGAAATATCAATGGAATTTATTATAGGTCTACCAAAGTCTAATAATCTTGATGTATTTTGGTTGTTGTGGATAGACACACCAAGCATGCACATTTTTGTGGAATCTCTCATCCATTTCAAGCAAGTATTGTGGCCAAAATATTTATAGGAAATATACAAAAACTTCATGGAATTCCCAAAATCATAGTGAGTGAGCATGAACCTACCTTTACTAGCATTTTTCAAACAAAATTATTTACAACATGGGGTATAAAACTAGTACATAGTTCCTCTTATCATGCACAATCAGATGGCCAAACAAAAATTGTGAATAAATGTTTAGAATGATATTTATATTATTATACCTTTGATAAACAAACACAATGGTCCAAATGGCTATCATTAGCAGAGTGGTGGTACAACACATCATTTCACATGTGACCTAAAATTACTCCATTTGAGGCTCTTTATGGCTAGACTCCACCTTTTGCTACTTATTTATAATCTCATTCTAAAGCTCATGCAATAGAGAACCATATTTAATACCAACAAGAAATACTACAAATTGTTAAGGATAATTTAGTTATGGCTCAAAATCGAATGAATCAACAAGTTGATCAACATCGTAGTGAGGAATTTTGAAGAGAGCTTGATTGGGTATTTCTTTGATTACAACCATATAAATAAATTTTCCTTAAGAAACATAACAGCATGAAACTCACACCTAAATTTTATGGTCCTTATAAGGTTCCCCATCAAATAGGAAGTGTAGCTTATAAGTTAGAACTTCCATCATCTTCCAAAATTTGCCACATCTTCCATGCTTTTTGTTTAAAGAAAGTAATAGGTACCAATATTTCGGTCTTGTTAGAATTGCTAGAGTTAGATGAAGAAAAAATTATTTTAGAACCTGAGAAAATTAATGAGAAAAAATTGTAGTAGTGATCCAAGTGGATACTTGTTGTCAAAATTTGAAGTGTTCCATATGCTCCATAAATCATCACCATGACTAAGTGCGCATACAATTGAACCCAACACAACTTGAATGGAGCCAAAAGGAGCTCGTACACTCAAGTTATGCTCAGTCAAAGTTGGGTCAAATAGGGAACCAGGGGCTCGTCAGAAAGGAAAAAAATGATCATATAAAAAATGGTCAAAAGAAAAATCATGTTGAAGAGCTCGTCACCACAATTCTGATGTCGCTCGTTTCATGTCAAACATAGCTCATATGGAGAAGATACAACCGGTCAAAGTTATGAGAAAAATGGGCTGACCATGCTGATGTCAACATGATGTTAGCATGGTGACATGGCATCTTTGTTAGCAATCCATACGATGATGTGGAACACTCAGACTTTGACATGTGGCAGTGATGTGACAAGTTGATGTGGCATGTATAGTTGGTATAGACTAATCAAGTTTGGACACGTATCCTTTAGGTGGCATTGAAGTGTCTTTGACAATGAATTAGAAGATGCCACATGGCCCAATGAGATGGTTTGGTTGGGGGAATCAAACCCCCACCTCCACATTCCTACTTTTAATCTCCACCAATACACCAACCTATGGTATTAGTGATTTTCTATTTAATAAGTGTAAATGGAAAATTTGGAGGGGAGGTGGTTTGGACCACCAACCTCCCTCTCTCCAAACAAACCCACCTACCAATGCATTGAGTGCATTTTTTGAGAGAGTCTTGGCATCAAGTTTGTTATAAATAGAGTTTAAAATTTGAAAACTCCCATTAATGAAATATTAACCCCCTAAATTAAAAAAAAAAGTTAATCCCATAAAATTGTTTAGCCCGATTTGAAGAATAATAAGGGCTTAAATAATATTTAAAAGATATTTAGAGATAATTAAAGGGTTTTTTAAGGGGTTAGAAATTTTTTAAAAGTGATATTAAGGATTTTATGAGATTTGTAAGGGGATTATTAATGATTTACTATTGTTAATGGGAGATATAGGAGATATGGGAGATTTTTGAAAATCATATGGTTATGAACCATATTGGGAAAAAAATGTGTATAAAAGGGGGGTAGTTTAGGAGTTTGGGCATCGAGTGGTGACTATGGAGAGAATTTTCTTGGAGAGCATTGATAGTGAATTGTTCATCTCTATACAGTGAGAGGATTTTAAGCCAAGCTTGATTATACTTGAAGGACGAGGAATTTTTGTAATTCATTATCATCCAAGGAGACGTGAGGAGACTATTACAGTTGAAGCCTTGTGAACCATTTTCTGGAGCATAATCAAGGATCGGTCACTTTGTTGGAGAGGGGCTCAAAGACGTAGCCATATTGGAAAACTCCATTATCAAATTTTCTTTTGTCTGCTCTCTTCTATCTCTCTCTAATTTTTTTCATCACTTTATTATTGCTAGATGTTCATTTAAGCATTAAAATTATGTTAATTGTGTTTTAAAGACCTTCAATTTAGTTGTTGTAAAAGTTATTATTCACATGCAACAATCCTAGATCCTAACATCAGATCAAGTGGTATCAGAGCTTTCTTGTGACTAGTGTTTGCAAAAGTGAATGATAATGAGAGCCAAGAGCCAATGAGGTGAAGGAACACTTGCAGAATATAATCCTGAGATTGGTAAATGAAGAAATTTTCCAAAGATGGAAGGATCAGAAGCTGGAAAAATGATTGATCTTGATGAAAAGAGTTTTCAGCGAGCCTTTCTTGAAATGAAGGCTATGGGGGAAGAACTCTACCAGGAAAGACAAGAACGAAAGAAGCGCAAAAGAGGAGATTCATCGAAGCGAGAAAAAGCATGAGGATCAAAATGACAAAGGGAAAAGACCAGGAGGTGGTGATGAGCCTCCAAACGCTCCTTCTTCTCCATCTTCTCCTTCTTCTCTGTCTTCTCCTTCTCCTACTGATTCTATTTCTCCTGCTAATCCTTTCAAGGGTGTACATAAGCCTAAAATTAAATTGGATGTAAAATTTGATCTACCCAAGTATTGTGGGGAATTAAATGTGGAGAAATTAGATGACTTGGTTCAACAAGTAGAAGTGTATTGTAGAGTTCAAGGTCTCTTAGATGATGCTTCTAGGATCCTGTTAGCTACTCTTCGGTTGGAAGAAACAACTCTCACCTGGTGGGAGAGTAGAACTTGGACAAAAAATTCACAACATGGTAGAGTTAGTTTAACTTGGGAAAAATTTGTTAGTGCTCTTAAGAAGCAATTTTATCCCCTAGGCCATATGAAATAGTTAATGATGAACTGGAAAAATTTTAGGCAAGGAAAAAATCAAATTGTCCAAGAGTACACCCATGAATTCAGGAAAAGGGCTATTGCATTGAATGTCCCATTGTACACCTAGGACACATTGCTTAAGTTCATAGGTGGTCTTCACTCTTATCTATGACATTCCATTTTGGTTTGTAATCCTAGTAATCTAGATGAAGTATGTGTATGTAACCCACACACTTAAAGTCAAGAGGTCTTAAGAGTACTTTCATTGATAAGTTTGATAATTTAAGCCATCTAATCTTAGGTAAATCAAAAGATATAGAAAAGGGGAAGAAGACAACTGCCATTAAAAAGAAGGATGATAAGCTCAATGCTCTCATTGTGGTAGGAAAGGCCATGATGAAGATCACTACTGGTAGTTGCCTCTTGAATTGAAGTCGAAATGGGCTCATAAAGAGAAAGGTAAGAAGGATTCCGCAAATGTTGTTATGGATCTTGGTTTAGAGTCTGAAGACAAAACTAAGATAACAACAATGGGATTAAAAGGTAAGGCTTCTATTGCCAATGTTTCTATTGCTAGTTGTGCTTCTACTTCTCAAGACTATGTTGTCCCTGAAGATAAGGAAAAGAAATGAGCTATTTCACATAAGGGTTGTTGCTAAGCACACTAAAATTGATACAATCATAGATAGTGGATCTCAAATTAATTTAATCTCAAAAGATGTTGTAAGGAATTTGGGATTGGAAACTACACCACACTAGAGACCTTATCCACTAGGTTGGGTTTGCGAAAACAAAAATTGCAAGTATGATCTAGGTGGATCCAGAATACCTAAAAACTTTATACTCTCAGAATTCATCCAGATTAGCATCATTGGATAGAGCTCGCTAACATGATCCTGATGCAACTTGAACAGGCCCAAAGAAGTCTATATGTAGAAGTTATGCTTAGTCAAAGGTTTGGTCAAACAGGCGAATTAGGCATTCAAAGAGGGAAAAAATGATCATCTCAAAATGAGGAAAAAATGATGCCAGGTCGTAGTGCTCGCTACACTAATTCTAGAACTATATTCGGTTTCAAAAATAGAGCTCGTATGTGAAAGTTATGGCTGGTTAAAGGTTGGTAAAAAAAATGATTTTGGTTGACTTTGATGACATCAACATGGTGATGTGGCAAGAGTATATGGCATGGCATAAATATGGATTAAACCATATTTGTTAAAGAAAAAAAACACGTATGGTTTAAAAAAAAAACAAATTTTAAAAAGAGAGGATTTGGTGGGATTTTATCCCTTAAAATCCTCTTGCCTTCCCCATAAAACAAGGAGAGAAATAAAGCCCGTAAACTTATGTTTCAAAAAATTAACCCCTTTAACCACCTTTCTCATATTTCAATGAATTATGATATTTTAAATAGATTAAAATAATTGGTTAAATATTTTTATGATTTAAAAGGGGGTTTAAAATATTTCAAGGATTATCTTGTAAGGCTCAATTTATAAGAGCCATTATTTTTAAAAAGGGGTTAGGATTACTTGAATGGATTTTGAAATATTTTTGCAAATAAGGGAGATTTGCAAAATTACATGTTGTAATTAGGAGATATGGGTATATTTGCAAAATAATATGGTTTTTTCCCATATTAGCAAATAAATTTGTATAAAAGAGGGTCTTATTTTCTTGTAAGGGGTAGACTTTTCTTAAAGAGAAATTATTGGGGGAAGTTCATTTTGGGAGAAATAATTCTTTGGAGGAGAATATTCTAAGCACGAAGGCCTTTTGAGTGTCTTCAAGTGTTGAGAGGAGATTGTGAGAAATTTTATGCAGGTTTTGGAGCTTGGGTATTGTAACAAAGCATAATTTTGCTTGGTGCTATCAATAAAGCGGTCCCAACATTGAGAAGTGGACCCAGAGACGTAGCTCACATTGAGCGAACTCCGTTATCAATCTATGTGTTGTGATCCTTCTATTTCTCCGTCTCATTCTTCTGTCTTCTATCTCAATTTCTCTCTTGTTCAATTCAGTTTATTTTTCAATAATTAATTTTAAACTGTACCTTATTGTAATTTCAACAGTTAAAAAGCATAATCACACAATTTTGTATTAGATCGGGAAATTACTGTAATTAGATTTAATTTACAAGTTAATTTTGTAAACTCTAATTATGGATCAAAGTAACAAGATAATGCACTTTAAGATTCACAATCACAAGTATGTTGATGAGGTGTAGTTTGATGTGGTTCCACTAGATGTTCATGGGATAGTGTTGGGAAGCCCGTATTTGTATGATCGAAAAGATATTTTCTACAAGGAATTTAATCATTATCATTTGTTTAAAGATGGCATTGAAAGTATATTGTACATTCTCATAGGATCAAGAGTAATAGATATTTTGCAAACACAAGGCAGTTGAAAAGGGTGATTAATGCAAGTAAAGATTTATCTCTTATGTCTATTAAGTCAGGTGGTTCTAGACATGAACTTGAAGAAATAAAGACTAATCATGATCAGATGTTGTAGGATACACCAACAATACAACACGAGGAAGAAATAAATGAAAGAATTGATGGTCCAAGTCCTCAACTTATGGTTGGGAGTTTGGAGGTTCCCTTGGGTAAAAATGTTCCTATTGTGAAAAATAGACATGTTGATTCATTCAATTTTGTATCTACATTTTTATTCAACTTGATATTGTTTAGTGTTTATTGGTTAATGGTTGTAACAATTGATGTAGATGCTTATGGAAGTGATAAAATGATGTATGTGCTCAACAATATTGTTGCAGTCCTGATTTTAGTGATGAAGCCAAGTGTACAGATGGACAAATGATACAGGAAAAGTGGAGAGGCCATCCCCTCACTTAAATTTTGAATAAATGTAACTTTTGGAGGTCCAAAATATCTCTAGTGGGGAGGACTAATCCAGGTGGATACTTTTTACAACTATCAAAATTTGAAGTGTTCCATATGCTCCATAAATCATTGCCATGACGAAGTTCTCAGAAAACTAAACCAAACACAACTTGAATGGAGCCAAAATGATCCCATATGCTCAAGTTATGCTCAATCAAAGTTGGGCCAAATAGGGAACTAGGGGCTTAGTCAGAAAGGTGAAAATTTTTATCTCAAAAATGGTCAAAAGTAGTATCATGTCGAAGAGCTCATCACCACAATTTTGACGCCGCTCGTTTCACGCCAAACAAAGTGCGTATGAAGAAGATACAACTGGTCAAAGTTATGAGGAAAATGGGTTGACCATGCTAATGTTAGCATGGTGGCATGGCATCTTGGTCAATAGTTTGTACGATGACGTGGACCACTTAGACTCTGACATGTGGCAGTGACCTGGAAAGCTGATGTGGCATGTACAGTTGGAGAAAACTAATAGAGTTTGGACACGTATCCTTCATGTAGCGTTGAAGTGTCTTTGACAACGAATTAGAAGATGCCATGCCCCCCAATGAGATGGTGCCATGTTGCACCTCATCAATACCCTTATCTCCTTGGTTGACCAAAAATTATGGTTGGGAGAATTGAACCCCCAACCTCCACATTCCTACTTTTAAGCTCCACCAACACACCAACCTATATTCTCGGAATATGGTATGAGTGATTTTCTATTTAATAAGTGTAAATGGTGAATTTGGAGGGGAGGTGGTTTGAACCACCAACCTCCTGCTTTCCAAAGAAACCCACCTACCAATGCACTGAGTGCATGTTTTGAGAGGATTTCAACATCAAGTTTGTCTTAAATAGAGTTAAAAAGTTGAAAACTCCCATATATGAAATATTAACCCCATAATTTTTTAAAAATTTTGTTAATCCATTAAAATTGTTTAGCCCAATTTGAATAATAATAAGGGGTTAAATAATATTTAAAAGATATTTAGAGATAATTAAAGGGTTTTTAAAGGGGTTAGTAAATTTTTAAAAGGGATATTAAGGATTTTGTGAGATTTGTAAGGGGATTGTTAAAGATTTTTTTTGTATTAATAATAGTTTTAACAACATCAGATGAACATTGGATGCCTTTGCATATTGTCATTATACAACATATGGAAAAAAATTAATTCTACTATAACAAGGATGCCTATAAGCATTGCTAACACTAGAATTTCACACGTCAAATCATAATTGTATAGCTGTACAAAAATCTAAAATATCCAATGAGTACAAAATGCTTCAAGAATGGAAAAGGTGATACATTAATTAGTCTTCAATACTGTTCACAGTGCAACCCTCCATCTTCCTCAAAGTTGTCTTTGCTACTGTTTTCTCATTGAATTCACTTTTGAAAGCTTCCAACACTACCAAAAAAATCTCCAGATTTGATTGCCAAGACTAACCAAACTTGACCTCCCTTTGATGGACCAACACCACATCATCTTGAATTTGATTCAAGAATTTGCTTCCTGTAGTCTCCAAGGTAGCCACAACTTGCAATGCAACATTAAAGAGAGTGAGCCTTTTGTATGACTTAGTAAATGCCCTCCAAACCCCACTATACTTGTCCTCATTCCTTGCCTTTTGGATATGCCACATAATTTCAATAGTCATGGAAACCAAAACAAAAGAAAATATTTATTCATATTATTATCAATGCAAACCAGGATTTCTTTCTAGTTAAGTTTTCCATTGCCTTTCCAAATGTTGAGGTCATTACAAAATAGATTCCACACCTCATTAGCAAAAAAATAGTTAAAGAAGATATGGTGAATGGTTTCTGGCACCCTGCAAATACTACACACATCAATTCTAGCATTATTCAACTTAAATGGAACTTTTGGCAACAAGATCAACCATCTAAAGCAGGTCTTTTTAGCATCAATCATATTATGCCATAGAGAGAAAAACACTTTCTGCCAAACATTATTATCCAAACTACAATTCCAAACCTTATTTAAATAATTAGTGGGAGTAACAAAATTATTAAGCTCACATGTCAACATTCATAACCCAAAGGAAGATGAAGGCACACGAGCGTGGGCATAGGCGAGAAAAAAGGGATTTCAAAAATCCAAGGAACGAAAAAGGAAATGGAGCAAGATCAGAAAAATCATAGTTGAATCAGGAGCTAGAATCTAGTAAGAAGTAAGGTAAGGATGACCAGGATGATGTGGACTCTGGAAACAAAATACAGGTGGAACCTGGCAGAAAGGATATTCTAGCGGTTAATCCTACTACATCCTCTGCCGGTAAAAACAAGAAAGCTAAAGATGCGGTGGGGACCACAGGCGGCATTGGAGGCAATCGCAAACCTTGGACCTCTCTGTTCGGGGTAAAAACTAATGGAAAATCATCTTTCCCTCCACTACAAAATATCTCTTCCCTAGATAGAGGTAAGTTTACTATTTCTATCCTAGATTTGCTAATTGATCATAATATCACTCTAATGGAAAGAACCCTGGTTGGGAAGTTTATGGGTCCTAGACCAAATATTGAAGTGGTTAGGGAGTTTGTTAAAAATAAGTGGAGAAAAAATGAAAAAGTCTCAGTTGCTACTCTTCCAAAGGGTTTTTTTGCATTTGAATTTACTTACAGAGAGGACATCTTGGCTGTTAGAAGTGGGGGTCCTTGGGTTATAGGGAAATCTTCCCTAGCTCTAAAGAAGTGGTCCTCTAACTTGGACCTATCGGACTCCATTTTTGAGAATGTCCGAGTTTGGGTTAGACTTCCAGGCCTACCCCTAGAGTATTGGAGTGAAGATATATTTTATGGTATTGCGAGTTCCTTTGGTGAGCTCTTTTCTATTGATACAATGACAACTGCTAGAAAGAGATTGGTTTTTGTGAGAATATGTGTGGGGGTTTCCTAGGAAGCTGACCTTCCTTCTTTGATTGAGATCCAGTCTAAACTTGGATCTTGGTTGCAGAATATAGAGTTTGAAACCATCCCATTTGCCTACTTCAAGTGCAGGAAATCTAGGCACTGGGATTAAAAATGTCCCTTAAACGCCACATTAGAGAAAGAAAAACCAGCGAGCTCCTTAAAAACAGTTTGGAAAAAAAAATTTAGGAGGAGACAACAAAGAAAATAAAGAGTCTAATGTTTAGGACTTGGAAAATAAAGAGTTTAATATTCAGAGCACCTCTCCTGAGACTAAAGGGGTCATGGAATATAATGGTGAGATCCCTAAGGACCCCCATTATATGAATCTTGTTAAAACATTATCTTCAAAGGAAAATGGATTCAATGAAGACATGTCAACCGGGGATGAAGATCTGAACCAAACTAAATCATTGTCCCAAGTGACAACCCCAACAGAGAAAAATGTTGAGACTCCGGGCTTGGAAGATATTCCTAGTAAGGGCTTGTCCTTGGAATTGAATATTCCTTTCCCTTTCCCATCCTTTGAAGATCTTTCCCCTCTGGGTGCTGTGAACTCTACGGATCCCAACTCCATTGAGGTGGTCAAGGAATCCCTTGAAAACCTGGACCACTTTGCTAATCTTTCTAGTAATTTCTCCTCTTTTCAGGGAATGGTAATATGGATACTTTACCCTGGGAACAAAGGATCCCAACTGATAAGGATTGGGAATCCAACAAAGAGACGAATAGCCAAGAAGAGAATGATAAAGAGGAGAACTTATCAAAGAAGAAGAAAGAAAAAAAAAACAATGGAAGACTCCAAGTGGCATTTCTACTAGATCAAAAGTAAAGGCAGACTATGGAGCAGTAAAGAACTCTCAAGGGAAAAAGTCTTTGAAAAAGACAAGAGAGCAGAATAGCTTTCAAGATATAGCGGATGGGTCTCATAAAACCATCCTGGAATGCCTTAACTCCCCTGGTATTTAATGAAGATTATGTCTTGGAATATTAGGGGACTCAATAGCCCCCATAAGCAGGATGATCTTCACAATTTTGTTAGAGATCACAAGCCTGATATTCTTCTAATTTAGGAGACTAAAATGTCAAAGGAGAAAATTGAAAAGATGAAACTTTTCCATCACTATAGTACTCATGGTAATAACTTGACTGGCGCTTCTGGAGGCATTGCTACTTTCTAGAATAGCCACATAATCAAAGGCGATCCGATTTTGGATGGTACAAATCATATCACCACTAGATTCACACATATAAGGGACAACTTCAGCTGGATTCAATTGAATATATATGCTCCCAATGGAAAAGGAATGAGAAAATCCTTTTGGTTGGAGCTGGCTACCTTTAGGAGGATTTTTGATAGAGAGGCTTGGGTTGTTATGGGTGATTTCAATAAACCCTTAATGAATGGAAAAAAATTTGGAGGATCCCAGATTAATGTGGAGAGCAAAGAGGATCTTCAAAATTTCATTGATAATCAGGGGCTGATTGATCTGGATTTACATGGAGCTTCCTTTACCTGGTCTAATCGCAGAAAGGGGATGGATCTCATTCAGGTCAGATTAGATAGATCTTTAATTTCCAATCATTGGTTTTTTTATTATTACTGCTCTCATAAAGCTCTCTCTAGGATTGGTTTTGATCATTTCCCTATCAATTTTATTGCGGATCCCATAAAAAAGAAGAAAAACACTCCTTTCAGATTTGAAAAAATGTGGATCTCTCATCTTGCTCTTAAAGAGGAAATTAGGAAATGGTGGAATATAGGTATTCATGGAACGACTATGTTTAGAATAGCCAAAAAACTAAGGGAAGTGAAGTGTAATCTGAAAAAATGGAAAAAGGAGTCCTTTGGGAACATCTTTAGGATTAAGTCTGACCTCCAGATGGATTTGGGAGAAATTCAATATAAAATCCAGAAGGAGGGATATTTGAATGACACTAAGGAAAAAGAGAATGAGCTCCTCACTAAGATGCATGACATAATCGGAAAGGAGGAGGAGTTCTGGAGGCAAAGATCTAGAGCTCTATGGTTATTTGCAAGTGACAAAAACACCAGGTACTTTCATCTATCGGCTTCAAAACATAGATCAATCAACAGAATATCTCAAATTGAAGTGAATGGCACAAGGTATGAGGAGGAGGAGGATATTAGAAATCATGCTAGCTCTTTTTTCAAGCATCTTCTTTTGGTGAGTGATGAAATAAACCAAAATGATCAGGATTAGCTAGTTGAAGCTATACCGAGAATTATCAACCAGGAAAATAACTCTTTCTTGACTGCTATCCCCACCAATGAGGAAGTCAAGTGGGCTGTTTTCTCCTTTGATGGGAGTAAAGCTCCAGGTCTAGATGGTTTCCCTTTATTTTTATTTCAATGGCTTTGGGAGATTGTTGGAGAAGATGTGGTGAATGTTGTTAAAGAGCTTTTTGGATCCAGAAGTCTCCTAAAAGAATTAAAAACCACCTTCTTGGTCCTTGTCCCTAAGAAACCTAGAGCTAATAATTTTGAGGCTTTTAGGCCCATAAGTCTTTGTAATTCTATTTACAAAATCATCTCTAAGGTTTTAACCTCAATATTTTTAACCTTTTTTCCCTCTTTGATTTCTCCTCAACAGAATGGCTTTGTCCCTGACAGACAAATTCTTGACTCTATTGTTATGGTACATGAGAATATTCATTCCTTAGTGGAATCGAAGATTGGAGGCTTTTTATTAAATCTTGATATATCAAAAGCCTATGACAGAGTTGATTGGATTTTCTTATTTAAAATATTAAAGGCTTTTGGTTTTTGTAACAGGGTTCTCCAAATGGTGGAATGACTTGTGTCTACTGCTTCCATATCAGTTATGGTTAATGAATCCCCTACCTCTTTTTTCCAATGTACCAGAGGTCTAAGACAGGGTGATCCTATTTCTCCTATTTTATTCACTATTATGGCTGAAAGTCTTGGCAGAAATCTAAAAAAATTGGTTGACTATAGATCTCTTCTTGGTCTCAAACCTTCTTCTGGTAACCTGGTTTGTTCTCATCAACAATTTGTTGATGATACTATGCTCATGGGTAAAGCTTCAGTCTCTGAAGGAAAAAATTTAAAACATTTGCTAGATAAATATGGGAGAGCTTTAGGACAGTTGATCAACAATCAAAAATGTTCTCTGTTCTTCTTCAACATGCCCGTTCATAGACATACCAAAATTGCCAGAATTTTGGGCTGCAAGGTAGATTCCCTACCTGCCACCTATCTTGGTTTACCTTTAAGCCTTAAACCTCCTGATTATTTTTGGCTCTCGTTGGTTGAAAGATTCAGCAAGAAGCTTGTTGGTTGGAAAGGAGCTCTCTTAAGTCAAGTGGAAAAACTTCAGGTCCTCAAAGCCTCGCTCCAGAATTTTCCTATCTATGCCCTGAGCCTTTTCAAGATTCTTGCTAAATTTGCTGATGCTATAGAAAAGATTCAAAAAAGATTTCTATATTCAGGTGTTGAAGAAAAAAAAGACTTCCCTTAATTGGATGGAATCTGGT
Source organism: Sequoia sempervirens (assembly GCA_007258455.2). Lineage (NCBI taxonomy): Eukaryota > Viridiplantae > Streptophyta > Pinopsida > Cupressales > Cupressaceae > Sequoia > Sequoia sempervirens. Next base: position 133,237 of record VDFB02277959.1, on the reverse strand, counting down.
TTGTAGACCTAAAAAGGCCAGAGGATTAGGTCTTAGAAGAATCAAAATGGTTAACAAAATCCTTCTAGGAAAACAAATTTGGAGAATCTTTTCATCTTCAGGGGAATGGATAGATATCTTGGCAAGCAAATACTCAGAAAACAACCACTCCTTTATAATTCGGAAGGAGTCCCACCTTCTTCCCAGAGGTTCTACTTGTTGGAATAATCTAATCAATGGTAAAAATATTGTGGACTCTGGAATTTGATGGCAAGTGAGAAATGGTAACCATACTAGATTTTGGGAGAACATATGGATTTTCAAGGAGCCCCTTTTAAAAATCAATTCCTTTAGTGAATAGGCTGAGAATTGCAAGGCTCAGTATGACTCTTATGTGAAAGACTATAGAGTGAATGGTAAATGGGTGGATTTGTGTAGTGTCAATCAGGATCTTGCTCCTATCCAGTCTTCTTTGTTGGCTGTTAGACTTTGTTCTGAGCAATTAGAAGATCATCTTGTCTGGTTTGAAAAACCCTTAGGAAATTATTCTGTTTCGTCTACCTTTGCTAGGATTACTTCATCCCAGGACTATCCTCCCTTCTAGTCGAAGGCTTGGTTCAAACATTTGGTCCCTAAAATCAACATTTTTTTCTAGATCCTTCTCCAAAACAAGGTACTCACGATTGATAACCTTTGCAAATGCGGATTTCAAATACTTAATAGATGTTTTCTTTGTAAGATGGAGTTTGAATTGGTGCACATTTGTTCCTTCATTGCTCATTTGCTGCTGCTATTTGGGAAAAAATATCAAGTTGTGGCATCTTTCTTGGGTTTTTCCTTCATCCATTGAACACTTCTTCCTTCAATGGAAAGCCTCGACTAAAAATTCAATGCTCAGGATTTTATGGGATTTCTCTTTCCCTCATGTTGCTTGGGGTCTTTGGAAAGAACACAACAATAGAATTTACAGAGATAAAGAAGCTCCTGTGGATATTGTTTTTGATAAAATTGTCAGATTCTTGAAGGAAAATGTCAATGTATTGTCCCAGAAGGTCTGCTTGTTAGTGAAAGCGGGACATTCACCCTATGACCTTAGAGTTGCTAAGGATTGGAACATAAGCCTTGAATTTCCTTGTGCTCCTATGAAAGCCAAGAAGGACAGAGAAGGTGTTCGCTGGTCTTTTCTGCCTAATGGATGGGTCAAAGCTAACTTTGATGGTGCAGCTAAAGGTAACCTAGGGGCGGTGGGATGTGGTGGAGTCATAAGGGATTCCTTTGGCAATTTCCTTGGTGCGATGGCCTCTCCTCTCGGCTCCCAAACCAATCATTTGGCGGAAGTTGTTGGTGCTTTTCACATTATAAATTTAGCCCAAAGTCTTAACTTTAAAAATCTATGGCTTGAAAGAGATTCCAAAAATATAATTGACTGCCTCCATGGAAAATCTCCCCCCTCGTGGACAATAAAATCTTGGGTTGATGACGCCATCTTGACCTTGGCTAAATTTGATAAAGTTAAAATATCACATGCTCATAGAGAAGCCAATGCTGTTGCAAATTTTTTGCTAATGAAGGAGTTAAGAGTAATGATTTTCCCACCTGGCTTAATGTTAGTGATCTAAATTCTAATGTCTGTGCTTTATTGAATTATGATAAATCACATGGACAAGAGGCGTGTCATCCCTTTAATGAGGCCAGGTTGGATTTTTCACATCACAATCATTAGATTGTATGGGACTGAGCTCTGTGGCTTAGTTCACAAGAAAGCTTTGCATGCTTTGTGGATTCTTAGATTTGGTGGGGCCAATTTTAGTAAAGATTTTGTCTGTGTCTGCCCCACTGTGTCAGCCAAGATGGGTGGTGATAGGAAAAGAATCGAGCTGGAAAACTATGAGATGCATACAAAAAATGTTAAGGCTTGGAATAAAGTTAAAAGTGGCAAGTTACTTCCTTTCTTGGAGAAGCTCCATGGCTCCAATCAGGTAGTTACAAAACTTTTTGTAAAAAATTGGAATAATGGAAACCTTACCCTATTTGGAATGAATGTGGAGCTCAATAAAAATTTGATAGCTAAAGTTACAGGTTTGTCTACTGATGGGAAGAAGTTCTTCAGGGACAGGGTTTTTTCTCACGAAGCCGTGATTAGATTTCCAAAAAAAGAAAAAGAAAGGCTAAATCTTGTGAAAATAGCTAACAGCTACTTTGAAGCTGACACCATAAAATCCCTTTGGAGAAAGGTCCTACGAGTCATCATGGAGTACATTACGGTGGACAGGCACTTCACCAGGGTCTATGGCTATCACTTTGCTCTGCTCAATCACTTCCGTTACAAGGTTAGGGTTTATTTCCCCTATTATCTGTTCTGTTCTCTGAGGAAAAGCTTGGATGATCATAAGAAAAACCCTAGAGGATTCCCTATCCTGCATATTAGGTCGATTAGATTGATTATAGAGCATTATCAAAAAATACTTGTCCCCACCAATCTGGATACTCTTCTTGATTCTGAGGGTGATGATACTGAGCCCAGTTGCTTGGAGTTTTTGCCCAATTTAAGTCCAGATAGAACTATCCTTAGCCAGCATGCTGTCCCTTCTGGCAATAAAAACCCTATCCCTTTTTTTGATAAAGCTCATGCCGAGTTTGAGCCGGGAAGCCCCTCCCTTAAGAACAATCTTGTTGATAAGAACCCCCAAGCTAAAAACCTTGTTTCCTACTCCGAAGATTCCTTTGATTCTGAGGAGTCTGGTGCCAACAATATTGAGTCATGCGCCGACCCATTGCTGGATAGACTTGCTAAAGACGACTCCCCTGTTACTCTTGACCTTGAAAAAACAAGCTTTAATATTGGAAGGGATCCCCCTCTGGATGTTCTGAATTTAGCCAAAACTAATGCTGATTCCCATTTCAAATTCTTGAAATGGAAATTCAATGAAATTAATGAGTTAAAGATAAAAAATTGGGCCCTTTAAAGCAAGCTGGAAGAGCTGGGTGCCAAAATTGCTATGATTGAAAAGAAAGATATGGATTGTGGTGTTCATGGTCTCAGCAAAGAAACTCTGTACCACGCCGACAAAAATATACATATTGAAATTGAGGTTGAGAATATGAGGAACACCATCAAAATTTTGCAGAGCAAAAAAAATGAATGGCCAGACACAACGCCATTATTATTAATGCTATGACAGAGAAGTTAGACAGAGCCCAACAGGGGTCTCTGGTGGTGGATTTGGAGGAAACCGATGATAAAAGTCAGGATATGGATGCTAGCATATCAAAGAGAACCAAAGCCAATCTGAAGAGAAAGGCTCCCCCTACTTTGAAGATGATTCAAATTTTTAAAAAGGGCATCCATGATATGTAGAACTTGGAGGCGGAGACGGAGTCTGTCGTCAAGACTCTGGGTTAATTGTGGCGGGTTTTTTGTTGTTTGCTCTGCTGACCTTTTTTGCTTGACCTTTCAGGTCTATTTCGATTGGATGCTACTTGCTCCTTCCTTTTTCTTTTGGGCAGCTGGTGTTTTCTATTGGAATTTTGTTTCATTTCTTTATTTTTGTAAACTTTGTGGTTTCGGGTCCCTATAAAACCCATTTTACCCTTTATCAAAAAAAAATTATCAAGCTCTTTATAAATGATCTTTGCTTTCACTTCTTTAAGTGGAAGGGAGTCCTTCCAAAGGAATTCAAGGGGTTTATCAGCCCAAATCCCATAATTAAGCTTAGGAATCTAATCTTTATAGGCTTCATAGATGACCGAGTAAGTTCTATAATTGGACTGGGGTAACCCAAAGTCCTCTTGTAATTAGTTCCAATCAATTAAGTTCCCATTCTCAATGATGTTGCTGAATGTTTTAATACCAACCTGATTCCACTTTTTAGCAGAACAACCTTGCAATAGTGCAAGAGATTTACCATTATGCTCAAGGTTCCACCATATGGACCTATTGGGATGAATCAAATTGCCATTGGAACCAATTACCAAAGGACAAGTGCAAATATCCCTAATCGATTCCCAATCCCTCCAAATACTCCTAAACACCATTGAACTTGCTGACACTATTGGGTGCTTGGTGATGAGCAAGTCACTGAAAGTAAGTGATTTCCAAGATTTAGCCAGCTTCAGAATTGCTTGAGAAATATTATTTCTGACCAAAACCTTCCAAGGTTCATCACCATCAAGAGATTTGATGACCCACTTGGCAACAAGAGCTACCCCATGCTTTTTAAGGTCTTTGAGACCAAGGCCCCCATTAGCCTTCTCTAGGAAACACCACTCCCATCTAACCACATGCATCTTCCTTCTACCTTTCCCATCTGACCAAAGAAAGTCCCTGATCCTTTTCTAAACTTCATTGATTTGATAGTTGTTAAAGAACTAAACCAAAGCAAAATACAAGGTGTACGAGGACAAGATATTTTGGCACACTTGGAATCTTCAGGCTAGGGACAAGTAATGCCTATTCCCCCCATCCAACTTTCTCTCAATTTTGTTCTTTAACCAAAGCCACATATCCTTCAAATTCAGAGAGACCGAAAAGGGGATCCCCAAGTACCTTATTTGCTTATGGGGACCACCCCATTGAAGCTCAAAATTTTTCAGCCAAATAGGGGGTCTTTCTGACCACCCCAACAGGATAGATTTAAGCTTAGAGACCCTAGGACCAGAGGCCTCATAGAAAAATTCCATTTTCTTCATAATTTTTTTCAAAATTTCCTCTTGCAAATCGACAAAGATGGTAATGTCATCAACAAATTGTATATTTAAAATCTCATTGCAATTAGGAAGCATCAGTCCCTTCACCCTTGGTGAACTAAGGTTATCTCTTAACAGATAGTGAAGAGCATCTGAAGCAATGACAAACAAGGTGGGAGCAATGGGACAACCTTGCCTAATGGACCTCTCAAGCTGAAAGACCTTAAATTTAGAACCATTAACCTCGACATGCACAGAAGCATCCTTAAGAAGAGTACCAATCATGTTGGAGAAGGCCTATGGAAAGCCAAAAGCCTCATGACTCATTTGGAGAAAAGGCCATTCCACCCTATCATAGGCCTTCTCAAAATCCAATAGTAGCAGTGCAATATTTTGATTTGAACGTTTAGCCCAATCCAACGCCTCCCAACTAGTAATCAGATTCTCAAGAATGTATCTGCCTTTGATAAAACTAGTTTAGGTGGAGTTTATAAACTTAGGGAGGATGCAAGACAACCTCAAGGCAAGGGTTTTAGCAAGCACCTTGTAAGAGACATTCAACAAGGTGATAGGCCTCCAATTTTTTATTAGTGTCTTTTCCCCATCCTTAGGAAGGAGCTTGATGAGACCTTGGTTGATACTAGCCCACAAGGAGCACTTTGAAAGGGCCCCAAAATACACTTGGTGCAAGTCCTCACAAACCCAATCACTATAAGGCTTATAAAACTCCACGGGGAGACCATCCACAGACTTATCATTACTCATAGAGAAAAGTGCCTTCTTGATTTCATCTTTAGTTAAGGGGGCAGCCAACATGTTGGAGTCTTCTTGGGAAATTTTGGGAGGAATGAGAGCTTTGATCATGTTTCTAGCCTCACCACCACCACCCCCCACATCTTCAGACTTGAACAAATTCTTATAGAAAAGAAAGAATTGCTTCAAACTTTCATCCTGATTTGTTACTGTAACACCATTGCGGAAAATATGATCTATCTACTCCCTCATTCCTTTATCCTTTAAGTACTTGAAGAAAAACTTAGAACCTTTATCAACATTATCCAACCAATTAAGTTTTTCTCTTATCTTCATTCCACTAATTTTCCTTGCTTGGTGTTTCCTCAAAGAGATTTTAGCTTTACTTAGTTTTTCATACAACACTTCATTGTTAGGATCCTCTTGGATCATAGTTTTAGCTTCCAACAACTTATCCTGAAGACAATTTTCCTCCCACCTTTGGTCCATGCCTTCTTTTTACCAACAGTCTGGAAGATTATTCTCCGTCCAGCCACATTCTTATTCCACCTCTTAATTGGACTATCATCCCTCAGCAACCACTTATTGATGCCCCCCTCAATGTGTTAACAACCTCCATACAGTCCTTATCTCTCAACAAGCTAGCATTAAGAATGAAGTTGTCTTTCGACTTGGGGAAAATATTCACCCCATTATTGAAGGTTATTTTAGCCTTGAATGGATGATGGTCAGATAAAGTATAAGGGTACACCAACACCTTGCAATCATCATTGATGGGCTCAAAGTTGAAGTACAATCTCTATTGGCATAGAATCTGTCCAGCTGGAAGTAAATCCTCTTCCCCCCCTTCTGGGTGTTGCACCATGTGTACCACACACTATTGCAATCATTCTTCTTTCCCTCCAAAGGGTCAATAATATTGAGCTTGCTTTTTAATCTACACTAGTAATTCTTTTCATTACCCTTCCAGTCCATGTTGATGCCCCCCTTCTTGTCATCTTTGCTCTCAATCATATTAAAATCACCCCCAAGGATCCAGGGCACATCCAAAAGGGAGGAGAGCCATTTCCAGAGTTCTATTCTCCCTAAGTACTCATTAGGAGCATAAATTGCACAAATTCCAAAAGAGCTACCTCATCTCTCAAAAGTAGCCCACATAGCCCTATTGCAGGGGGATACCCTTGAATTGGTTAAGTAGGGCTTCCACTTATTGGCCATCAGAATGGAAACACCACCCTTTCCTTTCTCATGCCTAGACACAAAGTGACCAGAATCACTCCAAATTGTAAGGAAATCAATGGAGCACATCTCATAGAAACTCCAAATAGTAGTGCCTTCGGTAACTTTAATTTCAATTAGGTTGCCTCAAAGACACATACTACTATACATCCTAAAGCGGAAACAGACACAGTTTATTTCACACATTAATCCTTCTGAGAAAAACACATGTAAATTCAACAACAAGCAACAACACATAAAAAATACTACAAAAAATAGAACACAAAGATTTTACGTGGGGAAAACCCTTACAGGTAAAAAGCCCCACTCCCCAAAGTTTGAGCCATTGCATTATTTAGCAACTAAAGGTTACAATACAATTCAAGCTCATAGCCTTTTTCAGAGATTACATCTTGTTCATTCTAGATACAATTGGTAGCAACAGATCTCCTTGTACATTTTCTGATCACCCTCTCAAACTAAACAATCTTCGCACTATTACAATACCATCACATATACAATGCAGATCAACATAAGAGAAATAAAAAAACATGCTTCATGATTAGGAGCTCTCTCTTCTCCTCTGTTTAGGCCTTAAGGCCCTCGACCATCTGGCCAGCCTCTCGGCCTTCACATCTCGTCTGCTCTTCAGCTTTCTAGCTCTCTGTCTTATCAGCTTTTTTTTCTTCAGAACGTCCAATGCATACATTTATACATTCGTTCTCATCTTCTAGCCTCTATGAATCGGTTTGTTTCCAACTGTCTGATCACAACTATTGAATCATCCAGCTTAGCATCGTAGATGTTTCAACTTCCTTACATAGAAGATAATACGTCCAGGTCACACCACGTAGGACAGTCATCCAAATGGTCAAAAGCATTCAAACAGTATTCGCATGTCGGTGAGACACTAACTGTGTCTCCCCGATGCCACAAGACCCAGCGGTTGATATCACCAAGAGTCATCCCTATCGGAAAGAGGTTACATCGAGTCCAGAAAGCTATTGCTAAGACATCATCATGTCACCAAGACCTCATACCGATGATCACCACTTGTATCGCTATCGCCAAGACCATCGTTGTTCGATGAGACAACATACCGAGGCTCTAAAGTCACATTGACCTCAACAATCCCATCAGCAAGACTATTGCTCTTCACCAAGACTTCATAATGAGCTCTTCATGTTATACCGAAACACCAATCGACAAGACATATTGCTTTCGCTGAGACATTACCTCGAAGTCTTCAAGTCATATTGAACACCGAGCAGTTACCAAGAGTCATACCGACACCAGGATCACCATCAACAAGACAATTGAGTTCGCCAGGAGTTCACACCAAGCCTCTTCATGTTATACTGAAGCATTTGATAGTCGGCAAGACATTCGTCTTTCGCCAAGACATCCCACCAAGCACAACATGTCATCCTGAAGACCTTTTACTATTGGTGAGACTTACTGCTTTCGCCAAGACATCACGCCGAGCCTTCATGTTACACCAAAGTCACACAGCCATCGGCGAGACCAGCACCCATTGCCAAGACTTCACACCAAAGTATCCAGGTTACCTTGAGCCCACCTTTCACTAAGAGTCATGCTGAACACATCCCACACTGTTGGTGAGACAAACGCTTATCGCCAAGACTTCATAGCGATGCCTCCGTGTTACCCCAAAGACTCCAAGTGAAAGCTTATTAGTGTGACTTCTCCTTGTCACCAAGAGTTCATAGCGAACCCTTATGTCACTCCGAAGACTCCAAGTGGATACTCATCGGCAAGACTTCTCCATGTCGCTAGGACAACATACCGACACACTTGAGTTACCCCGATGATCCAGTCGCCATGACTCTCCCTGACATACGATAGGCACCCGATAACAAACAATTGTATCTCCGTCGACGAGACATCTCCCAATCACTGGGACTTCATACCAATAGAAGCAAGTCATGCCAATTACCACATTGGCTAGACATACCAAAGGTCATGCTGATATTAGCAAGACTTTCTATCATTGCTGAGACATCATCCCAACTGTCCAAGGGTATGCTGAAGGTTTTAGATGCCGATCGCCAAGACATTCAAGAGGTCACAATGATAGTCAGGATCAACTAGTAGGTCGGCTAGACATCTCCATAGTCTCACCGAAATTGCTCACAAGAGGTTTTCAGCCTGTGGGATTGAGGCACACAATTCCAACACAAATAAACCTCAAATTAGTTTCCAGAGTGAAACCAATCACCTTGACCTCTTGTAGAAGGACAAAGTATTTATTTTCATCTAGATTGAGGAATCTCCTAACCACATATTTCCTTTCCAGGGATTCCAACCCCCTAACATTCCAAGAGGTACAATTAATTTCCATTGATAACATTGTTTGTGCTAGTCTCTTTACTATTCTTAAAGGACTCAAAATATTTTAGAGCCTTTTCTTCAGTTTCCACTCTTTTAGGGGAAGGGAAAGACAACACTATGCTTGTCTTCTTCCTCTTTCCTTTGATTAATCCCAAACCATTTTTTCTTCCTTTTTTATGCCCTCTCCTCTTTGGTTCATTAGGAGGGGCAGGCATGCCTTCCTTTTTTGGTTCTTTTCCACTCTCCGCCTTGGATTTCTCCAAGGCCAAGGCCTTCTCAGAAATATTGGAATTAGTTTCTTAAGGCCCATCAATGTGAGTTTCCACTCTCCCATCCAGGGCTTGCTCATCATCACTGCACCCACTAGGGACATCAAGTTCAATGGTGGGGCTTGGGTTATCAAAATACTTATCAGACATGCCATCCTTATGCATTGACCACCTTCTAACCAAATTAGTTAGAGAGTCAAGGGATTCTTCCAAGTGTGGTGTGAGGGAACCACCACAACCCTCTGAATCATGCAGATTGGATTCCTCACTTTTATTAGGGATTAATTTGTTTGAATAGTGACATTAGAAGAATTATCACTGGTACCACCTTTATTTAAAATTAACTTGGTAGAATTGTCTTTTTTTTTTCAAGAAGGGGCATATTTCTAACAACAGTGGCTCTCTCCCTTGATAAAAAACTATCACCATCCTCAATGCCAAGACTGGCTTGAATGGGTAGGGCTGACATCTCTACTCCACCCAATCCCTTAGTATTAGTGGTGGAGACCATTTGTTGAACCTAGGAGGGGCTTTTATCCATACAAGCACCACTTTGGGGGTTACTGATGATAGTCTCTTCATCAACTTGAACCCTGTTTATGAAAGTTTTAATGATTTCACCTTTTCTATTAGAATTATTTTAATTACCTTTACTTCTAATTTTTTCTAGGGCCAATTGTTGAGCATTCTTTTTGGAGTTGGTAGAGCCATCAACCACTTTAGAGGAAGCTGACACCAAAGCATAGGGAGGAGGATCAGGGGTAGAATCAAAGGGGGAAAGGAAGACAACTGGGTGGAAAGGGAAGTAGTCGACAACAAAGAATCAAAGCAATTGCTAGTTGAGACACACTACTGGGACAGAAGGGAGCCAAGGACACTAACAATGGGGGTGTGGGTGGGGGATGAAGAGCAAGCCACCACTTGGGCTCCAATGACTGAGGAAAAATGAGTAGAAGGCGAAGACATAGACCTAGTAAGGGAAGGGGCACTGGGAGGCTCGACACAAATAGGGGGAGCTATGCCATCACCACCACTAGAGGGAAAATTCATAGAATTGGTCACAAAACTGGACTTGACTCCCTTAATGATTAACAGGCAGTTTTTACGAACATGGCCCTCTCTCCTACAAAGGTAGCACACCCCAAAACCACCAAGGATCTCAATAGGAAATAGATAGAGGACACCATCAATTCTTAACCCAACATTGGCAATCAGTTCCACACTAGGATTTAGAGAAATACAAAGTCTTGCATTCATATCCGTGAGCATAACATGGGGTCTATCAACTTGGATAACATTACCAAAAGGGGCCATTATTTGCAAGATGAAGGACCAAAGTTCCTAGGGGACATCTTTAAGAAGGAGCCATCTCAGGCTAGACAACACAAGAATCTCTTCGCTATTTGCCCCATGGGACTAGGATAACACCCTAAAAAATGACTTCCCAATGCTCCAGTACAGTTTCCCCAACACCTTTGTTTGCATTTCATGAGTTTTAAAGAAAATAAAAAACAAGCCTAAAGTTTTGTATCATTCTACAGAAGGCAATTTGTATATTCAACTTCTTGTTCTAGACAAAATTAAACTAGTTATCCAAGTACTTCTTGGTGGGGACGACATTAGGGTTAACAAAAATGAAGAACATTGCCACCCCAGAGAGCCTTCCCCTTTCATTATGTATAGTTTCCAACATATTAAGATTGGGAATAACCACAGTAGTGTCCGAAGGGTACATACCTTGCATACCACCATTTTCAATAGTAGCACCTTCCTCCCCTAACACCTCAAGCATGAAATTGGCACTAACAAGGCACACCAACGCCTCACTAGTTAGGGCATCATGAAAAGAGACAGGTTGATTTAAATACTTGCCCTCTTTCATAAACTATCCAGAGGGTTTGGGGGATTCCAAACCTCCCTCCATGGCTGAACACACGACTAAAGGCCTTCTAGGCTAGCACAGTTAAGAAGCACTAAGCCTGAGAAAATAGGGAACCAAAAAATGGCAAAGCAAACAAAAACAAGCATTTATAGAAGGAAAAAAAATGAAGACAAGCCTGCAAGGAATCAAGGATAGTACCTCTATGGGGGAGGCCATGACTCCCCCACCACTACATTGTCAATGCCCTAGACCTAGATGCCAAGTTGCAGAGTAGAAAAATCTATCTAAAGATTTACTATTGTAAATGGGAGATATAGGAGATATGGGAGATTTTTGAAAATCATATGGTTATGAACGATATTGGGAAAAAAAAGTGTATTAAAAGGGGTGTAGTTTAGGAGTTTGGGAACCAGGTGGTGACTATGGAGAGAATTTTCTTGGAGAGTATTGATAGTGAATTGTTCATCTCTATACAGTGAGAGGCTTTTAAGCCAAGCTTGATTGTACTTTAAGGAGGAGGAATTTTTGTAATTCATTATTGTCCAAGGAGACGTGAGGAGACTCTGTTACAATTGAAGCCTTGTGAACCATTTTCTAGAGCATAATCAAGGATTAGTCACTCTGTTGGAGAGGGCCCCGAAGACGTAGCCATATTGGCGAACTCTGTTATCGACTTGTCTTTTGTCTTCTCTCTTCTATCTCTCTCTAATTTTGTTCATCACTTTATTATTGCTATGTTCATTTAAGTATTTTAGTTATGTTAATTATGTTTTAAAGACCTTCAATTTAATTGTTGTAAAAGTTATTATTCATGTGCAACAGTCCTAGATCCTAACATCAGATCAAATAGTTATGAAAGAGAGATATCTTTGAGTTCCTAATCAAGTGGGAGAATATGCCACATTGGAAGATGAATAATTCATAAGTACTAAAGCATCCAAAATTACTAAACATTGAGGATAGTGCTTTTCCAAAGGGGAGGGGTATATTAGGTCCCTAATATTCTAATATTATGACCCTAATATCATACATCCTGAGAATATAATATAAATTCCTAAGTATAACAAGTTAAGCACTTGCACAACATACTTAACCTTAGCATTAGTTTTAGTTAATACCTTAGATACTTTTAATTAGGATAAGGGGTATGTCCCTAGATGGTTAAGACTATAAATAAATGTGAAATGTTCCTCCCAAAATATTCACATCATCAATTATTCAATTCATACCATATTTTTTGATTATTGGAGGTAACCCCCTTGAAGTGGTCTGTTATATTTTTATTTTTTACAAATATTTCCAAGAAATATCATAACAATATATACATATACATATATATACAAAGATACACAAAATTAAAATTTACGAAGGCATAAACAAAGAAAACCAAAACAACCTAGAAAAAAAAAGACAAATTCAACATATTATTATCAATATATTAATAAAGTGATATTACATTAAAAGTCATTTTTTAATAACAAAATAATTGATTAATTGTAACGAGTATATTTACTAATGTGATATTTGTCATCTCCTTCTATATAACTAGAAAAATTAAAAAATTCTCCTCACAAATTTTTAAAATATCCTTTATTTCAAATCAAATTCACTTAAATTTATTTCTTCTATCTTTAAAAAATTGATATCTACATACTTGACTAACTTAACAATCATATTAATCCACCTCTTTGTTTAATAATTTTAAATAATAACAATAATTAAATTATTTCCATTTTGTATTGAAGCTTATTTGACATCTACATCCTTGACTAACTTAACAATCATATTAATCCACCTCTTTATTTAATGATTTTAAATAATAATAATAATTTATTATTTCCATTTTGTATTGAAGTTTATTGTTAAATTGGCATTATCTTTTTAGCTTTTTCTCCTATTTTATTTTCTTTCTAGTTTCTTGAGCTCATGGATGGTAATCCAACATCATTCTTTCATTGTTTTTTAATTATTTTTGATTTAGCCTGTCTTTATGCTGCTTGGAACCCTATTATTGTTTTTTCCTTTTATTGTTATTCAGCTTGTTTTTATGTTATTTGGAATTATATGACATAGGTAATATTTTATTTTTTTTACAGATGTGCCCTTGATTTTTAAGTAAATATATTGAGCGCTATTTTGGTACTTTTGGAAAAAGCATGAAGGCTTAAAGTGGGCATGAGCATAATCATATCTGTTTTGGTCAAGCTTGTGGTCAAGGTTTGAAAAAAGGGTCTTCTTCATCACTATATTTTATCCTTGCGGAAGGCATCTAGTTCTCATCATTATATTTAAACATTATTATATGTTTTTTTAAAGTTATAAAATTTTGGTGGTATAAAAATTTAATATTTAGTTAATAGATTAATTATTTCGGTTAAGTATGACTTGGTTGAGGGTGTGGATCCGGGAGATGTTCTCTGTTGCACTCATCTCAACCTTCCTCTTCATAGGGGTGTTTCTCAGGGTATTGGTCAGATCATGAGGAAAAGATGTTGACATCCTCTTCAGAAGATAAATAGGGAGGGGCGTTAGTGTCCTCCTCCTTAAGGTGTGTTAAAAATCAACATAGATGGTTTTTCTCTTGGAAATCCTTGTCATGTTGGTATTGAGGGCATTGGGCGAAATAGTTCTGGGAATGTTGAGTTTATCTTTTCTATTTATAAGGGTTGGTATACTAACAATGTGATGGAGGCTCTTGCCATTTTATGTGTTGTGGAGTGTGGTTGCGCTCTTGGGTGGAGACATATCATTTGCGAATCTGATTCTTAGATGGTGGTGACTTTGTTGAAGAGGCAATAGTTAGAGGATGTCAATTGGCATTTGACTGTAATTATAAAAAAAATTCTTCATCTATATGTTTCTTTGGAACCTGTTACTTTCTGTCACATTCTTAGAGAATGGAATGGGGTTGCGGATTGTTTGGCTAAATGGGCTTCTAATCATTTGCAAAATTGGAATATTATGAAAAGGGGTCAATTACCCCCAAATTTGTCTCAATAGTTGGACCACTTAGTGGAGATTGGTAGGGGTGTGTAATGCCCTTGGTTTGTACTGCTCTTTTTTTATTTGAATAATTTACCTCTTTACTAAAATCATGCACTTATATGGCAAAACATATTTTATAAAGTAACAATTGATACAAAAGTAACGTCAAACAGAATTTTTTGTCTTACTTTGTTATTTTAAAAATAACTAAAATTAAAATATTTTGAAAAAATAATTAAAATGTACTAAATGATGAAATAAATTTCTTATTTGCAATAGTACTCAACCAAATTAATTTTGTATAGTCTATCCATTATTTAACTTTAGATTATAAAATACATGATTAATTTTGTTTAGGGTAATTTGGAGGGGAGACCACTATTAGAGGGTTGGCATTGGTTCAAACTTAGTTTAGCATTGACTTTACAAATTTGTTGATTCTTACTAAAATGTTTAGTTAAAAGGTATTGGTTTTCCCAAAATAATGAGTTTTAAAGTAGTATTTGTTGTTTATTGTTGGATATTTTTCCATCACATAAGTATTAAGCTTATTTTTGAAGTGTAGTAAATAATTTTAGAATTTAAACATTGATTTAGATATTTTAGAAAGTGATACTATTGTATAGAATAAAGTTAAGTTAAGCTAGATTGAGATAAATGTAAAACATAAAAACTATACATAAAGATAAAGTCTTTGGAAGAAATGATATTATTTTTATAAATTTATATAAGAATATATAGCTAAGGGAAAAATTTGGTGTTGACATATTATTGGCAATAATAACACATGAGAGAGTGGAAGAAATCTATGGCTATGAATTCCAAGTTTAACCTAACAAAAATTCTATTTTGAATTTACAAATTCTCCAAGAACTAGAAGTGATGAATTTATTATATATTAAATCTAATATCATCACTTGCTAGAATTTTTTTCTATATGATCAATATATTATATTCCATTGTGACTCCTTTGCCATGCTCATAATATTTAACATTAACTTTGCTAAGTGTTCTAGCATATGCACTATCAAAGACATTCTACCTACTCGAACTTGATGCTATCAAGTAAGTAATCAATATGGTCAAAAAAATTTAATTAGCTAGTAAATGAGATATCAAATTTAATAACCAAGAAAATATGACTAATAAAAGGAGAGCAAGATATCTATTAACTAGCCAAATGGGATATGAATGAGAATCAAGGTCTAGAATATTTAAACAAATATACATGAAAATTTATTTTTTGAATATTGTATTTGTTTTTATTTCAAGTTTAGTAAATTTGATGAGTTATTTATGAATGTACTAAATAGAAGAGTGATATTGATCAAGTAATTGGACATAATCAACATGTAATAAATGTTTTATTTGATAAACAAATGATGATATATCTAATAAAATATTAAAATGTAGTAGTACAATACTTTATTTTATTTTAAAATATTCTATAATTTTCTTTTCTTTTTTAATTTTTAGTGTGTTCTCTCCTTTTTTTCTTTCTATTATATTTCCTTTCAATCTTTATTGTTTTTCTTTTTCCTTTTTTAATTTTTATTCTTGTAAAGATTATTTGGTGAATTTTTTTGATATGCTTCTAATATTTTTTTGTAAAAATATTTGAGGCTATGTGAATGCACATTAAATCTCACCCGAGAACTATATTGTTACAACTATACATCTTTTTCTTCTTATCACTGGAAACTGGATAGATTATTTTGAAAAATAATTTCATTGTTCTAAAACTATTATTTGAGGTATCTTGTTTGAAGTTAACAAATTCAATATTATACATTGGTATCTTGCAACCAAATTAATTAGTATGACAAAGGAAAGCCATCTTGAGAGCCCCTATTACTATTTATATCCAAATTTATGTGTCAAGGTTGCATTCTTAGTAGTTTAGAGAAAACTAAAGATGACATTTTGATATCAAACTTCACATTTCATCATCATATAATTTATTATTTTCCCTTTTGCAGGTATTTTAAGCTTCCATAACATAATATTTCAATATCACAATAAGGAAAGTTGCAAACATGATTATGGGTTTCTATAATTTTTTTTATTTACTACTCATGATTACAACATCAAGTTATTTTGGCTTCTTTCCTCTCAATGAAGGCACAAGCCATGATCCACTCTAGTTACTAAAATTTCTTTTCATTTTTGATTTTTAAGAAAATAGGAATTACTTTTAGAGCATGTGCATTATGGATAGGTGCACATTTATTTGGTTGGAAGTAATCATATGTGAATTTTAAGGATTGTAGAGTATTTTAATGTGCACTCGCTAGTGGAGAATGGAACATCCCCTAGAAAATACTCTTCCTTTATAATAGGGAATAATACTTTATATTAAAACTCTTTTACAATACATTGTGTACATTTTTCTTCAATATTTTGGATTGCACTTAGTGATCCCTCTCTATTATAAAGAAAATGAGTAATATTTAAATGGCTATAAAAATAAATTGAAATAATTTATTCATTGAAATAAAAAGACTTATTGTGGTGTAATGGAGAAAATTTGCATCCCTCGCAAATTCCCCTTTTTCATCCCCTCACCTTAGAAAAATTAAACCCAATGATGCTTTTCCACTTCATCCATTCCACTTCCACCCACTTGGCGACTGTCTATAGTGTCAGTGGGAGAATTTTTGTCGGGGATGCTAGCATGGTGTGTAGACATCAACGTGACATGTTGCCTTCCTGACAAGATTCCTACCTCTAGAATTTGTAGAGGCGTTACACTTCTCCATTGGCAACGAAGAGTAATTCCCTTGCACCCTTGACCAACCTTGAATGACTCTTTTGGGCCTTTATCCATGCTAAAACATTTTCTCATTCCTTCAATTCAATCTTCTTCAAGCTTCTTCATTCTCACTTCATGTTTCTACACACTCCTTGATCATTTTCATAGCACTCTCCACCATTGTTGAAGCTCCAAGCTGACACTTTGTTGGATTTCACTCTTGTTGTTGCGGTAACGATTGCACTTACAAGCTTGTGCTTGCATCTCCCTTCACATGCTCGAGGGCACCTTGTTTGGGAGGTGATATCCATTCATTCTAGCATTGTCATTTAATTTCATAGCATATTTTTTGTTACCATTGCTTGAAATTTCCTCCATTACTTTCTTTATCGCATTTTCTATCTCATGGCTATTCTATTTGTCTATGGAGGTGGGAACATCAAAATGGGATTTGACTGTGGTAAGCCCTGAAATGGCCCCAACATTTTTCCCCGTTCTACTGTGTGTAGGTTTTAGGTTCGTGTGGAGCTTGCGGGAGGCTAGACCAATCGTGAGTTCAATTTTCTACCACCTTTCACTCTTGTCAACTTCTCTTTTAAAGTTTTCTCAATAGTTTAGCTCCTTCATGTTTTTAGTTGTCGTATAAAATTCTATTTATTAGATTGTGGTTAGTTCTCTATTAAGTCTTAACTGTATTCTATACTCTCTATCCGTATGGACACTGACACTTGACTAGGACGCCAACGCTCTGTGTTGTCATCCATCTTTATGTTGTGGTCCTCTGGCAAAGAGTTGTCAAGGTCTTAGTTTTGACTCAGGAATTAGCTCATCTAGTTCCCTAAACCTCTTAGATTGACAAAGGGATAGTGGAAGGTCAATTTCTCTTCCTTTTCACCCCCCTAAAACATTAAAATTAACTTGAACAATCCTTAGCGTGAGGTAGATCAGGCCAACTAATTGTTCTAGACCCTCTCATGACTTGGTCTTGAGCGTTCGGTCCCCCTCCTCTACATGTGCTTATGTTGAAAATCAAACCTTAAAAGGGTGGATAAAAAGTGAGCACAATGAGTGATAGTGCTAGTGCATGAACAATAATACAAATAAAATATTTCTCATCAAGTTGATGAGAAGGAATTGAGAATAACTATGGAGAAAATACTCTATTTTGCAAGAGTCAAGATGGTATATAAATGGAGGGATATTCATGCATATGATTCTTTATAAGTATTTCAATTAAAGAAAAACATCAATTACTTATAACTTGTAGTTACTAATCTTACTCTACTATGTTATATGTTTAGATTCAATTCTCTAATAATAAACCTTGTTTGTGTCAAGACAATTGTTATTTTTATTAACAACCTTCAACCATTTAGGTTTTCTTAAAGGGCTCCCCATACTAGAATGAAGTACAAGGAGATTCACAAAATAATTTGAGAGGATATTTATACGGACTACATCCAACATAAATGGATATCTCCCCTTGCCAGGCTAGTAAAAAATTGAATCATTATGAATCTATATTTCTCCAAATTTGTGATGGAGACATTATCCTTCTAAACTCTCATTAAAACCATTGGTCTCATGGACTTAGAGTTCCCCTTGGCCGAAGGAAAGGAAATTTCCATTAATTGAGGATTGAGGCATATCACTACATTATAAAAAAGGAATGAATTTTTCCACTTTACTTTCAAGAGATAGAGACAAGACCATTTTATTTTAGATGCATATTTTTTGAGATATACACAATATTTTGTTGTCTCTATAGGGACTTAGGGTAGTCTCTTAAAAAAATCTTTAAGTATCAAAATAAAAGGTATTTGGTGTTATACATCACAAAATATTGAATATTTAGACATCGTCACTTGAGTAGGGGAAACAAATAGATGCTTCTCTTATAATCAAAACATATGGTGCACTAGAGCAAATAATTTTCTTTATGGTTTGAACATACTACTATAGGTCTTAATATTGGAGGGAACTCTTTATAATAATCATGTTTTAGTGATTTATTTTTGTATATATATATATATATACACGATTTTGGGCCCCAATCCAAATAAAACAATCTTCTAGAGTTTAAATTGCATGTACATTCACCTATCAATCAAGGTTATTCAAGGTTGTCAAATAAAGAATTATACTAAGTATACTCTAATAACTTTCTTGGAAAATATGACTAAAAATTATAAAGCATAAGGAAAAGTTTAAAATAGCTACATCTATTGTTCTACATGAGTCACCTTTCAAAATGCATATGAAATTAGATTATTGTGAAGCCTTAGTTTGTCAAAGGAAAAAAATCGATGCCACCTATATAGTATAAAGGTGCTCATTCATCAAATCAAACATGGAGCAAATGATGCTAAAGAAAACTGAAATCCATAAATACAAATTTCTCTTATCTTGAATGTTAAATGTCATAACAGAAACTAGAATGAGTAAATGGTTGAGTGTAATTATCTCAAGATATGTCAAACGTTATGTATTTAACTATAATTCTTGTTTCTACTAGTTCTAATATTTTAATTTGTTGATGATAGACATAGGAAATCACACATATTGAGGGGGTCCATGTAGAGTTTGTTGTGAAACTAAAGGATGTAGATATTGGAACAATCCAACATGCTTACATTATATAAATCATCGCATTAGTTTGTTTCTCTTTAATGACCTATAACCCTAATATGCATGACTTTATCTAAAACATGTGCGACCATCACACATGTAGCAACACAACTACTTTGGTTGTAGTTTTTTATTCTTATTTTATTACTAATTTTTTGAAGATTGAATGGGCGACTAATACTTTGTATTTTTTATCTAAAGTTTTAAAATAATATATGCTTTTTTTTTTGTCTTCCATATTTTCTTTGAAAAATTTACTATCCATTTTCATTAATATGCAATTTCTTACGATAAGCTTTTGAGATGTTTTATTTATATTGATAAATATGTATGAATGCATATATAGAGAGCAATATTGCTTTCTTAAAGATATTGCAATCTATAATTTGAAAATGCTAGATGAAGTACTAATGTTCAACTCAAAAGTACTATACTGATATTTGAAAATTCTAAATAAATTATATATTTTTGAAGCCAAAATCAATAACTAAATAATATCTTAATGTGTTAAAAGGCTAAAAGATAGAAATATTCAACTCCAGCAGTCAAACACCCCACATAATTAGTAATATTAGTTAATAGTGTTATTAAATTGTTTTTTGGTTTAATATTTGTATATATATGTTCTTATATTAGACCAAAAAACAATTTAAATGAGAAAATTTTCGAAGGGCTCTGATGCGAACCTCTTCATTCCTCGAAAGTTGGGCTAAGGCGGCATCTCATCAGGTGTGTTCTTTCCTGCGTAGATTAGGTTTTTATGAGCATTTATGATGAATTTATCCGTAACCTCTTCCCTCTGCCGTTCAGTAGAGGCCGTACCCCCTAATTCCTCCTCGGCGATTCCGAGACCATCAATGGCCCCTGACAATTCTAGCTTAGGCATTCCCGATACTTCCCCCGTGCATTCGAGACCCAAGTCTTTCTCTGAGGCGGTGGCGAGCTCTGGTGTCCCCGTCAACGCGAGCGCGAGGTTTAACCTATCGAACCCTAATGAAACCTCCGAAACCGGTAAGAATTGTGGGGCTGCTCCTTCATCTCTCTCTGTTTCTCCAAATCTAGAAATGCTTGATGAAATTAGTAAGGAGAAAAATAGACTTAAAAGTTCTGCTATTTTCTTTTCTGCTGTTGAAGTTGATAATTGTCCGCCAAGGAAATTTCTTGATGACTGGTTTCACAACTTTTGGAACCTTAAACTTGGTTTCCACATTTCCTTCTGTAGGCAGATTCAAAAAGGATTGTTTGTTATTTTTTTCACTAATCATGAAGCCCAGAATGAAATTCTCAAAAGACAATACTGGTCAGTTGGTTCTACTTCCTTCCGCGCCATTGCGTGGTCGCCTGAGGCCATTCATGAAGAAGTCCTCGCGCTCTCGGCCCCACGATGAATTATTATCAAACAAATCCCATTGTTTTTATGACATTTTCTCCCTCAGTTGCTTGAACCTCTCGGCAAGGTCATCCGTATGGATGATACTATCAGACTTGTACCTCATATGGACGCTAGGGTTCTCATTTCACTGAATCCCGGTTATGAAATTCTGCCTGAATTAAATATTTGCATTACTGAGGACAAATTCGTGTGCCCCATTGAAGTTCTTGGCGGTCTGAATGCGTGCTTCTTGTGCAGAAGGGAAGGGAATCCTGAGGAAAGACTGCCCTATCATTAAGAAAAAGCCTATGCCTGCTAAAGCCTCGCCTCCCCGTAATGCGACTCCCGCTGGTAACCCTAACCTGGATGCATCTTTGGAGAAACCCCCCTCTCTGATGTGCCCACGAAACCCGCACACCCTTTGGCCTCCTTCATCCCTTCCAATTCTTTTGTTCCCCCCCCTCTTGGTCTCTCGAATGATTCCCTTTCCCCCTCGTCTGGTGATCCAAACGCCGGATTCACTGCGATTGTTAAATCTTCCAACAAGCGTCGGCGTAGAACCAATAAACAGAATTCTACCGCTTCTGAGGACTCTCGGGCCCTTTGCGCGCCCTCTTCCCCCTTCGCCGTCAACCCTGCTGAATCCGTTTCCAAAGCTCCTCTAACCAGCTCCACCCCTTTGTGCTCAACTATCGTGGGGTGCTCTGTCGGATGCCCTGACCCGACTCCCTCCATTAGTTTTCCCCCTAAAGTCTTCTGTGAACTTGGGGATGATTGTTTACTTGAAATCATCCCGGACTCCATTGCTTCCGAGGGCTCGGCCTCTCTCCTTCAGAAGCATTCCTTTGAGTCGGATTACATTTCCCATGACGACTCTAAGAATGAGGATGAATTAAGAGATGCTCTCCCCACGGCTAAGCGGAGGGGGAGACGCTTAGGTTCAAAAAACAAGAACCCCTCCAAGAAAAAGATTGTTGACTCTCAGGGATTTGTGGTGGCACCTATTGTGGGCTCCTCTGCCATTTGCTCACCCCCCGTAATTGTTCCCCAATGAATTGCATTTCGTGGAATATTCGGGGGCTTGAATCCCCTGACAGAAGGTGGATTATTAAGCGTTTCCTTGACACTTGTAATGACATGGATTTCCTTATGTTGCAGGAAATTAAGGCCACCGGTTACACTTTGGATGCCAACCTCAAATTTTTGTGGAAAGATGCATACAAATTTTACACCAACCACCCTAGAGGCAGGGGTGGTGTTGCCCTTCTGATCAGCAAGAAATGGGCCAGCTTTAGCACTGGTTATGGGACTTCCCCCTGTAACAGGGCGGTCTGGGTTACTTTCAATTTCAATAGCCTTATATTTGGCATATGCTCTGTTTATGCCCCAAATGACTTCAAGGAGAGAGCGTGTCTCTGGAATTGGCTGGCTGCTCTCCCTGATATCCCTTGGATTGTGGGGGGAGACTTCAACATGATTGAGTCTCAGGATGACAAAATTGGAGGTCTCCCGTTTATCTGGAAAGACCTTGAAAAATGCATTGGAATAAAATGATAGGTTCCAAGCAGCTTTTTGATCCCTTGGCTGGCACTAAAGACTCTTACCCTGGCTTATGGCATACCTGGTGTAACTTCCAGTAGGGTCCCTATAGAATTTACTCCAAGCTTGATCATTTTTATGCTAACAAGAATTCTTTCTCCTTTCTCCCGGATAATTTCGGTCGCTCGGTCATTGTTACCCCCACTTCTCTCTTAGACCACCACCCTATTTCTGCTTGTGTTAGAATCAACAACTCCCCAGGTCGTTGCGAGAGATCCAATCCTAAACTCTTCCTCAATACTAACCTACTCAAAGATGAAGACACTCTTTGCGCCATCCGTATCATTAATCTCATCAATAGGAAAAGCTTTCCTGCCAAGTCTCATTTAGATAGATGGAACTTGAACATTAAAGCCTGACAGAATCTCTTAAAGACCGTTGGGCAGAAAAGGTCCAAAGACTTTAGGTTCATAGAGAAGAAGCTTTCCTTTGAGCTTCAGGAGGCCGAGGCCAACATCCAAGCTAATCCTGCTGACTATGAGCTCATCTCTCATGTTGTTAGGACCAAAGATGCCCTTAGACAACACCAACAAGTCAAGGTCAAGGGCACCAAAATAAGATCCCGTGCGCATTGGTTACAGTGTAGTGACAGAGGCTCCAAATTCTTCTTTAACCTTATCAAGCAAAAGCAATCCAACGAGAATATTGAGAGAATCATTGTTGATAATCATGAGATAAATGACATTGATAGCATCAAAAAAGCCTTTGCCAATTTCTATCAGAATCTTTTTACCTCTGAGGATTCGGAGGATGCTGCCCTCTTGAGAAATCAAGTTCGTTCCCTCATCCCTTACAAGATTTCCAGTTTAGAAGCCAATCTGCTGTCGAAAGTGATCTCGCTTGAGGAGATTGAAAAAGCCATTAAGGCCCTTGATAATGACAAGGCCCCTGGCCCTGACGGTCTCCCAGTTGAGTTCTATAAGGCCAATATTGACTAGATTTGCAATGACCTTTTGGATATTTATTCTGAGGCCCTTTATAGAGGCTCCTTGGGTACCTCCATTAATAGGGGAATTATCAAATTGCTCCCCAAGGATGGGGACAAAGCGCTCTTCAAGAACTGGAGACCTATCACTCTCCTCAACGTTTCCTATAAAATCTTTGCCAAGATTTTAGCTCTGAGAATTGAGAATATCTTGCCCAGGTTTGTGTGCCCTACTCAAACTGGTTTCATTAAAGGGAGATTTATCCTGGAAAACTTGATCACTGGCTGGGAAGCCATGAATTGGGCCTACGGTTCCCAACAAGATTCTATCATGTTCCTTCTGGATTTTGAGAAAGCCTACGACATAGTGGAATGGAATTTCATCACCATGATGCTCGAGGCGTTCGGTTTCCCTAGTTATTTCTGCAACTCTGTTAAAATCCTTCTCAATGATGCCTTCGCCCAGGTTGATGTGAATGGCTCCCTATCTGATTCCTTTCCTCTTGGAAGATCCATCAGACAGGGTTGCCCCTTGGCCCCAGCTCTTTTTGTGGTCGCTTCTGAAGCCTTATATTACATCCTAAGAGATAACTCTATCTCCCCGGCTGTTAAAGGCATTTCTCTTCCTAACAACAAAGAGCTTCTCAACTGCCAGTTCACTGATGACACCGCGATCTTCCTTGAAGCCACGACTAACAATTTTGAGTCCCTGTATCACAAACTCAACCTTTTTTGCAAGATTTCGGGCACTCGCCTTTCTCACCTCAAGTCTATCTGCCTTGGTTGGTATGAGCAGCCGCCTAACTGGTTCAAGAACTATCATTTTCAGTGGGGAGGTCCGAACAAAATTGTTAGATATCTTGGCATTCCTTTTTCCATCAACCCCTCCCTTAAGGAGATGTGGTCTTGGATCAAAGATAAAATCTTAAAGAAGCTCAATAAATGGCACAATAGGGCCCTGTCGCTGGCTGGAAGAGTGCAAGTTTGCCAAAAAATTCTTTCGTCCTACAATATATACTACTCTTCAGCCTGGATGTTCAGTAACTATCAAATTCTTGAAATTCAAAAGGCTATTAGGAATTTTCTTTGGTCTAATGGCAAAGGTAATAACAAAATGCATGCGGTTAAATGGAATTGGTGCCATATCAATAAATTGCTTGGGGGGCTTGGCCTAAAAGATCTTAAACTCCAGGGGATTGCCTTGGCCGCCAAGTGGATCTTTCACTCTCTTGATGGTGATGATCCCTGGAAGGTCCTGGTTAGAAGTAACATTGAAAGGGGTTACCCCATAAAGGCCAAGTCCTGGAAAAATCTTCCTTTATGTGATCTTGTCCTTGGTTCTTTTCCTGTGCATGTGTAAGGATCTACTGTCTTTAGATCCATTTGGAAAGCCTGGAATTATGTAAGAGACTTTATCACTCACAAGTCCTTCCATGATGATAATCATCTTTACGGTGAAAGGTCCATCTGGTGGAACCTAAGCTCCTCTGGAAAGCCCCTCGCCCTTTCACAGGGCTGTTCTGCTAGGCATTGGAACAACAAAGGCATCTCACAATTGGCTGACTTGTTTGAGCATGACAGATTGATTAGCTGGGAGGTTCTCAACAACAAGTTTGACTTACCCGTCTCTCAGAAGAAGACTTATAATTTGATCCGCAAGGCCACCATGTATCTCCCGGCTACTTGCCGAATTGATTCTCACAGATTTTTAAGCAGTAAATGGCCTGATGGGACCGTTATTAACAAAATTAAAGCCAAGAACATTTACAATATTATCGGGCACTCTGAGGCTATTATTGATCACATCAATAATGTTTGGTATTCTACCCTCGACACCCGTTCGTGGAAGAAGTTTTTTGAGATCCTTTGGAAAGGTCCTGTTGAACCTAAAATAAAGTGTTTCAATTGGCTTCTTATTCTGGACAGGCTCCCCATCAGAAAAGATTCCTCGGCCACTGATTATTGTCCTATGTGCAGGTTACCCGAGACTGGTAGACACATTCTTTTTGACTATTTTTTTGCTAAAGAAATTTGGCACATGTTTGGCATTATGTATCCTTTGTTCGTTAATATTATTGAGATTATTACCGGCTATATTGTTGGGCTGAAGCAAGACTATAATTTATTTTGGAAAATTCTCTCCTCTATTATTTTGTGGCAAATCTGGAAGTGTAGAAACGAAGAAAGATTTCAGAACAATCCCAGAATTCTTACTGAGTCTTCTCGGAAATTCATATATCTTAAAATTTTCCTGCAGGTCCGCACTACGATGCTGATTGAAAAAGAAAAGCTTAAAAGATTCCTGAAAAATGGCTCTGCCACGTTCTTCATTTATGAGATGCAAGGTATGCTTGGAGGCAGACTTTGGACAATCTTCAGTTATTTGAGAAATCTTGTAAAATGCTGATCCAAGAGGTCAAGAACAACAGGAAAGTCAACAAGGAGCAGATCCTCATGCTGGCGCAGATTCAGGAATCTAAACGCATTGTCTAGATGGAAGGTGCTAAGGGGTGGACGACATGGGTTGATAACATGGATGATATTTTAAGCTAGTGTCTTTTTTTGCGGTGTTTACGCCTCTCTTGTCTCATTTTGGTTGTAATTCTCTGCTTTGGTTACTCTGGTTGCTCTTGATGTGAGGCTGTGCCCCTCTTGAGCCATACTCTTCGTTCCTCGGTGCTACTTTGGCACTGTGTTTTTTTTATCTCTCTATATATAATATAAAAAAATATATGGTGCCCCTTGCTCTATCTAGGGTTGGATAGCCTTTGCCAATATGAATAGTGTCAATTTTCATTTCATCTGAGATTTAATCTAAATTTTGTATCTATACAGAAAATTGTGAGCCATACATTTTAGAAAATTAATTTTGGATATTTGTTTTGTTAAATATTTCGCATATTTACTTTAATTATATATAAATATTTGTCAAATAGTAAATAACATTGAATTCTCATTTGTTAAAATCAAAATTATTAGGCCTAATAACTTGTTAAAAACAGGTGGTGTTTATAATTCTCTTAGAGAAACTAAAAAATCTACATTGATTTAATATATTATTTATTAAATCTGAATATTGAAATTTGTAAGGACCCTAGGGTTTGACTTATTTTCCTACAATAGGTCCGATATTTTCGCAAGCTGTCGGCCATAGAGATACCACTTTACAGATTCTTCCCATGATTTCACGTGGGAAATTGGAATAATGAAAAGAGTGACAAAGTAACATGTGGGCCCTACTTTAGTCTGCAACACTACTAACATGTGGGCCCTACTGTAGTAACATGTGGGCCTTCATTCCAACTACCACTAAACGTGTTCACCGACAAATAGTGTTCACCGACAAATAACTTTTCTTCTTTAAGAAAGTTCACATAGGTAAGACAACGTACAAGCGAACTTAGAATTTAAGATTATTTAATTCTTAAATATACTTTAAAAATAGAGAAATATATTTATTTTATTTGTTTAAGAGTTATTTTATAATTTAAAATTTTTAGTCAAGAGTTATTTTATAATTTAAAATTTTTAGTCAAAAGTTATTTTATTTTATTTATAATTTATGATATTTATTATTTTGATTGATATTATTGTTATTTCAAAAAATATATATATTTATGTTTTAGTTCATATATATTTTAATTTTGATATTTTGTATTTAAAAATAAATATTGATATTTTCTTTATATTTGCATTTGTTGTTTTATATTTATATGTTTTATTTCTATATATTTCTATAACAAAGAGTCTCATGTCATGATATGATTTTATACATTAAAAAATTAAAATTAAAATTAAAAAAAAAAAAAAAAAAAAAAACTTAAATATGACAAATATTTACACTTCAAATAAATTCATTTTTAATAAATGACTATCTACAAGTCATTATGCTGTAAATAGATGTAAACTCTTTTTTCTTAATATAATTTTTTATTTTTTGAAAAATAAATGATGTCATTCAATAATAAACATAATAATTGTATTATTTGTTTTATTACCATTTAAAATAAATAAAAAATATTGAAACAAAAGTTAAAGTAGATAATTTGTTAAAACAAAAATAAAAGTACATGTGAAGTAAATGTTCAAATAGATAGTGTCTATGCATTTTCTTATCTATCTTCTTACCTAATTATTTATTTATTAATCTATTCATAAAATAAAATAACTTTGAAGCAAAAATTTAGAGTAAATAATTTATTTTGCTTAAGTTTTTTAAAAAATTGGGCATTATTTTTATAATTTATTCCATCACTATTAAAATAATTTTAAGTAAAAGTTAAAATAATAAATTTTATAGACACCTCAAGAGTGATATCTCTACATATTTTAAATAGATGTATTTAAGATATCTTAATAACTAATTAATTATCCTCCTATTCTTTTAATTTTATTGGTTACAACATGAGACTCCATGTCATATGAGGCATACTTTATATGATTGTACTCTTCTTCTTTTTTTAAGTTTTGAAAATAATTTTAATATTATTATTTTGAAAAATAAAAATGAGTTATTTATCTCATATTTTATTAATATGTGTTGAATGAAATGACAACTTTAAGTTGTTTTTTAGATTTTTTTAATTCATTTATATTATTTTAAGACAAATAAAATATAAATATTGATTGCTTTTAAATAAAGTTGAAATATTTGCAATAAATTGTGTCCTAGAATTTCAACCCTATTATAATGTTTATTTGATTGAGATGGCACTAATGTAGTGGGGTGGGACATTGATCGAATGTGTAAAGTGCAAAAATTATTGTACTTATTCCATCTTTTAAAAAGATCTAGAATTAGTTGCAATAATTATAGACAAGATGGGCACACAACTCATTGAAAACTACTCAAGTATTTATTGACATTAATGAATAGTTTGTCATTTTATAGGTAGTTGTAGAATAAAATTCTCTTTTAATTTAGTGGATTGCATTTACGTTGCTTTATGAGTATTTGATAATTGTAGAGTGGTTAAAAGGAAATAGCTTTATATGTCTATTTTTATATTGTAAAAGATATCTAAACATACTATAATTTATGAGTTGTTTTATATTATTTGTAGATGTAATCCTCTATTATTATTTGTGTTTGATCTTGGAGTCTATACAAGTATCAAAGTGGGTAAAGATAATGAAAAAAGAAAAAAAAATGCTTTTTCTAATAGATTTTGTAGCTACTAAAAGCATTTCTATTGACTTAATGAAGTTATATTTATCACCTCAAGAGTGATATCTCTTTGTATATTTTGAATAGATGTATTTCAGATATCTATACTAATTAATTAGTCTCCTATAATTTAAATTTTATTTTAGCATTTTCTTTAGCTTTTATGTTCATGGTTACAGCATGGGACTTCATGTCATACCTGAAATAGTTATATGAAAATATTTTTAATATTAACATTTTGAAAAATAAAAATACAAATTATTTCTCTCATATTTTATTAATATAAATTGAATTAAATGACAACTTTAATTCTTTTCTTATATCTGATTTTTATTCATTTTTATTATCTTAAGAAAAATACAATCAAAATATTTTTCATTAATTTTAAGTAAAGTTGAAATCTTTGCAATAAATTGTGTCATAGAATTTCAACTCTATTATAATGTTTATTTGATTGAGATGACATTAGTGTAGTGAGGTGGGGAATTGAAGTGAAAAAATTGTCATGCTTATTGCATTTTTTAAAAAGGTCTAATTATTTGCAAAAAAATATACACAATATGGGTACATAATTCATTGAAAAAATTTAATTATATTTGATATTAATGAATGGTTGTGATAATTCTATGGGTTATTGTAGAATTCAAAATCTCGCATTTAGGTAGATTTTTTATAAGTATTTGATAGTTATAGAGTGGTTGAAAATAAATAATTTTATAATTATATATTTTACATTGTAAAAGATATCTAAACATACTATAATTTATGAGTTATTTTATATCATTTGTAGATGTAATTCTCTAATATTATCTGTGTTTGATTTTGGAGCTTGTAATGTTATTAAAATGGGTAAAGATAATGAAAAGAAGATACAAAATATTTTTCTAATAGAGTTTGTAACCACTACAAGCATTTTCATTTGTTTTATTGTTTATGTGGTTTTATTTATTTAAGGAAGCTATAATTATCAACAAAAAATATTTTGATCTATTTTGATTGTCTCTCTAGTTCAACCTATGATTTCCATAACATGGTAAAACTATTTAAAAAAAAAAATCAAACCACAACAAATGAAGCTTACATCTTATGTTGTTCAATTACTCATGAAGCTTGCATATAAATTGATTGTAGTTGTCATATTTGTAGACACTCCAAATCTACCTTGGATTTTCTTATGTCACTTTGTTATGGGTTAATCAAATAAATCAAATTTATTTAACTAATTTTTAATTAATTCATTAAATGAACTATCCCTATTTAATTAATAAAGATAATCCATTCCTCTAATCTCTTCTAAATTAAAAATAATTAAATTATTTCCCCTCCTTTAAAATAGAAAATAATCACCTTTTCATCCTCACCATCTATTCAAAATATCAAAGCATCTCTACCATTCATTTTTACATGTGTGAATTTTCTACATGTTCAAATCCCCAACTTCAAATCTATGATTCAATTCTCTCCATCCACTTTCCCATTTTTTGTTAGAGTAAAAGATAATTTCCTAATTAATTATTTAATTAATTAGACCCCTTTTCAAACTAATATTTGAGTCCCACTTTTTGGTCAAGATGGACATTGATATCAACATTTTTAACTAAATCTTCACTTTGTGAGACCTATAGCAACTAAATTGTTAAGAATTTGAAGGTGATGCGAACTAGTGATTTGTGGTGATCTATGTGTAGATTCTAAATATATTTTTTATTTTCTTTAAAATAAATCGTGAATCTTTCTACATAAATTTTAGTAACTAGTTTTTTTATAGTAAAAACCATTTTTAAAAAGAAACGTTTATGTCATCCAACATAACTTTTTTTAGAAAGGATAAAATTATAATTTTTAAAATATCATGCATATTTTTTCATAACTTTTTGTTACATAATTTTTTAAATTAATGTTTAAAGTTAGAGTAATTATAATTTGGACATAAGTGTATGTGTGTATATATCAATTTGTTTTTGGTGAAACAAGGACATCAATA
The DNA here is from genome assembly GCA_007258455.2 of Sequoia sempervirens. Classification (NCBI taxonomy): domain Eukaryota; kingdom Viridiplantae; phylum Streptophyta; class Pinopsida; order Cupressales; family Cupressaceae; genus Sequoia; species Sequoia sempervirens. Next base: position 102,686 of record VDFB02277959.1, on the reverse strand, counting down.
CCTAGTGCACATATATTTTTAAATTTTTTTTTCAATATTTTACTAGTTTTTCGCCTGTGTTTTTCATTTTTTGGATTTCAATTGATGTTTCCAAAGTAATGTGGACAAAGAATTTGGTTAGAAGTAATTTAATTATCTATTTTCAATTTCTAGTCATGCCTAGGAGGTAGGTTACATGTTTCAAAATATATTTAAATTCTTTCACTATGAGACATAGAAGCAATTAAGAAGTCAAAATTCTAGGTAATAAAAAATAATAATTTTATATCTGGAGATAGGCATGAGAGAATGAGAAGGGGTGACCAGTTTGGGAGACAAAAGGCACCTAGAAGATAGAAATTCAAGAAGGTGAAAAAATATACATAGCCAAAAGGAAGACCAAAAAGGGGTACGTGGCATTGGCAGGAACGAAAAGAGAAAATAAAATATTCAAAATTCAAAAATAAAACAAGAAAACCAATAAAAATAAAATAAAAATGAAGTGTAGCAAAACAAAGAGATAGGTTGGAACTAAAAAGGCATGAGGCTAGGTCAAGAAAGAAGGGATAAAGAAAATAGCAGCAGGTGGAAGGTCACACAAGGATGAGAAGGAGCTAAGGTGCAACCACATGCAACATATGCAGGATGCACATAGAAAATAGAGGAAGGTGGTAGTAGTTAAATGTAGTTTTGGGAAGAAATAAATTGGATAAAGGGTGTGCAAAGAGAAGAATACCAAGAATAAATTGAATTGATTAAAAAGTTTATCTTTGGAAACAAATGATAGAACAGGTGTAGTGGCTAGAAACATAAAAATATTCTAATTGCAACTGTATTAAAAATAATTGAAACAAATGTGAATAAATTCATAAATGTTTTTGAATTATCAATCTCTCATTAGACATGTCAATTTGATAATAAGAAGTTAGATTTAAAAATTGTATGAGTTGTGAATTTGAATGGTTTGGTAAGACTCTTCAAGATTCTAACTACATAAATTGGTATCAGAGTGGGGTTCGATTGTGTTGGGAAGTGAAACTAAAATTTCCAAAGTTAGACAATATGGTGTATAGAGGATAGGGTCATAGAGGTAGAGGACCCAGAGGCATGGAGCTTGAGATCACTAAAATAATAAGAAATTATATAATGGAGGCAATGAAGGGTATCAATGTATGATTGGATGTAATGGAGATGGCTCAAAGATGAGGAGTCCATGTAGAGGATATCAATGAGATAAAAGATGAAGGGTAAATTATTGAAGGACATGATGAAGTGAATTGACCAGGGCTTGATCCAAGAGAAGAAAGATTCATCAAATCCATTATAAGGATATACTCTAAACCTTGATTCAATCCACCAAATTACAAAAGATGATTAAATGCAGAGGAGCTATTGGACTAGATCATGGAGATGCAAAATTTATTTGAATATGATAACACAAGAGAAGATCAAAAGGTTAAGTTTGCACACACAAAGTTGAAGGGACACACCTCCTTATGGTGGGAACACTTATAGGTAGATAAACAATGAAGAGGAAAGGTGAAAGTTAAGTCATGGGATAAAATGGTGACAAAAATTAAATCCAAGTTTCTTCCAAAAAACTATCAAATTAATTTGATAAGGAAACTTCAAAAATTTGAAGCAAAAAGAAAGTAGTGTTGAGGATTATACCAAATATTTATATCGGTTATGTATACGAGACCGTCATGTTGAAGAGTCACATTGAGCAAGTTTTAAGATATTTAAATAGACTACATATATCTATTCAAGATGAGATAGGTATGATAAATATGTATATAGTGTGGAGGAGGCATATCAACATGATTTAAAGGTGGAAGAGAAACTTAATAGAAGGTAACAAAATAACTCTTAGGGCAGAGGAAAACCAAACGGTGGTAGAAGCTACCACGGAAAGAAAGAAGAAGCAAGCACATCAAGTGTAATCACACTAAAAAATAGAGGAAGAGGACACTAATCTCATGGAAGAGGGTCATTTGGATGAGGTAGAGGAAGAGGTTTCAATGGTACATGTTTCCAATGTGGGGAAATGAGACATCAAACATTTGAATGTCTACAAATCCATGATGGAGGAAAAGGAAAGGAGACAAGAGTGAATGCAAAATAGGATAAAAGTTAAAAATAAAATTAAACTAAGCATGGAGAAGACCCCAAAGATGGAGAATCATTGATGTTGCGAAGGGTCTTGTTAAATCCTGAAAAGGAGAAACCAAAACCAATACCAACAACCATGATAACATATAACATTATATCCAAGGAGATGGTGGAAAAGTTGAGGTTGAAGAAGGTGAAACAATTTAGCCCCTACTGAGTTTCATAGTTACAAAAGAGAATCAATTGGTGGTGTGGGAGAAATGCTTAGTGAGTTTTCAAATTGGATTTACTACAAGGATGAAGTTATGTGTGACATTATGCTAATGGAAACATGCCATATTCTCTTGGAAAGACTTTGGAAATTTGATAGACAAGTTGTTCATGATGTCTAATTAAATACATATGCAATCAATAAAGATGAAAAACACACATTCTAAACCCATTGAAGAATAGAGAACCTGGGAAGATAAAGACAAACCAAAGGTGCGCTTGGTTTTTGGAAATTTTTTTTTGAGAGAATTCAAAAAGGAGAAAACATATTTTTCCATAGTTCCCAAGTTTGTAGTAGTTGGGGAAGCAAAGAAAGATGATGAAATACCAAAGGAAGTTCAAGAGATTTTGGAGGACCATGCAAATATTTTGATGAGGGAGTTGCCCAATGGATTGCCACCTATGAGGACCATTAATCTTTGTATGGATTTAATGCTTGATACAAGTTTGCTAAACAAGGCACCACATAGGATGTCACCAAAAGAGAATGAAGAGATAAATAGGTAAGTGTAAGAGTTTCTTGATAAAGGGCTGATTAGAGAAAGATTGGGTCTGTGTGTTGTTCTAGTAGTGTTGGCACCAAAGAATAATGGGGATTGGTGAATGTGTACAAATTTGAGAGCAATAAATAAGATAACCATCAAATACTAGTTTCCATTTGTATAGGAAGGGATTCACTACTCCCAAGTTTCTAGGACACATAAGAGCCCAAAGGGAGTGAATTTACCTCAACTACCTCAAGACTATCTCAAGCTTAACCAAAAGGGAATAGGCTAAAAAAGAAGGGAAAACTAAGCTTTGTTTTCTTTATGTTTTATGATGAAGGTTTTTAGAAAACGAGTGAGGAGACCTCAAAGGTCTAAAACTATAAAATCACTGGCTCTCAACCAGAGGATGCTAGCGCATGAGTCAGATGACAACACGCCATGTTGTCATCTCAGAGGTGCATTGATGTCTCGTATGAGCAGAGAATATGATTTATATATGAAAACTCATGTGGTTTGCTAACAACTTGAGAGTTTTAATTTGACAATTTAATGGATATGAAGAAATGCATGAAATGAAAGGAAACAACAAGAAGAATAGTATAGCTTAAAAATATAATCTATTTGATAATGGAATGACAAGGGAAAGGAAAAATAAATCGAATTCACCTAAGGTCCAACCTCTCACAAGCTCAGATCACAAATGTAATGAACATACACACACAATGATAGAAAAGTGTTGTGGCTGTGATTTGGAGCTTGCCTAAGTCAGGCCCCCATTTTGGTGTTTCCACCTCCCGAACATCCAATAGACCATAAGATATAGGAATGATAAAGAAATAGAAAAGTAGACAAAAAGCATAGTGTAAAGACAATCTAAATGCTACTCTACAAACAAGACAATGCACGTAAATAGATGGATAATACCCTCCTTTCCACATGCTTGGAGAAGTCAAGAGAGGAAGGAAAAGAGCAAGACAACCATGCTAATAGAGTAGATATTTGAGAACCTACAATAAACAACGGTGTAGAAGTATAAAAATGGTGTAGAATTTGAAGCATTGAGAGTAAAGCAAGTTGAGAGAATGCAAGAATGAAGTGATGAAAGATCGATAGAATGAATGAATTGTAAGAAAGAGGGTTAAAAGGTATTTTTGGAGCCAAATATACATGTTCGGGTGGTTAAGATTTGAAGAGGAACATTACATTCGTGAGGTGGAAAAAAATGTAATGTCTCTAACATCTCCTAATTTAGGAATCATGTCAGGACGACAACATGGCATGTAGGCATTCATGTGATGCATGAACATCCACCCCAAAAATTCCATCACCGAGGGAAAATGATAAGGATGGTGCAAAAGACAAGGCAAAGGTGGCAAATTTTTCATTGTCAATTTTATAAGGCTAAAGTGAGGTAATATCATGGGAAATTGCACTAGGTGCAATTATACACCATTACATAAGGCTAAAGTGAGATAATATCATGGGAAATTGCACTAGGTGCAATTTTACACCATTACATAAGGCTAAAGTGAGGTAATATCATGAGAATTCTTCTATGGTTTCAAAATATTTCTCTTGCAAACTTTGCCAATTCTCCTCTTTGTGGCATTATCGACAGCCTAGTATAGTTAGTGCAAAATTATAGTATTCAGTAGTTCTCTCTAGAGATTTAGACAAAACATAGATGGTTGCCAAAAGGAGAGTTAAAGCAATCTAAAATAAATATTAAGATAACAGGGTGATCAATCTAATTGTATTCTGATTATTCAAGGGTAGATTCACTCCATGCCTTAGAGATAACTCCTAAGAGTGCCATTTCAGCAGTTGGGTAGAATACCTACAAAATCACTTAGCAATGCCTATCTTTCCTAGCTATTATGGCTACTATCACTAGTATTCATTGAACTGGATGGGAGTTACAAATATGGTGATGGACATACCATGGTATTTGGAGGAAAATTTTATTGACTCTTGAAATGTGCAAAGATGCCAATATCAGTGCCAATGTTCAACAAAGCACCAGGTGATAACTTTCTAGGGCATTTCCTTGAATAATCCTCTCGAGATGGATTATGTTACAACTCTCCAAATTGACTAGTTCCATTTGAACCTTTTAGAGCTATGGGTAAGACATGCTATCATTTTTTTCAATCTAGAAACAAGTGTGAGGAATGTTTCAAAGATGAATAGATTTGTGTTTCATATGAACCTATACATACAGGGGGATAGGAGGCCTTATCATGATATCCCATATGGGGACCAATCCTACCTAGCCCTCTTTCTTGAGAGTTACTTTCGTTGCATGGATGAATTGTAGGAGGAGAATGCCTTATCTTTTTTATGGCTCTAGGAAAATTCACCTCTAGCAATTCACTGACGAAAAAATCACTGTCAACAATTCACCGTGGTAGAAAATTCACCGCAGCAAAAAAATTAACTGCATTAATATTTTTTAATATATATTTTGAAAACTTTGTTTTTATTAAAAATATTAGTACCGGGTGATTTTTCCTTTAGTGAATTTTCCACCACGGTGCATTGCTGGCTGTGAATTTTTCATTGATAAATTGCTGGCGGTGAATTTGTCATATGCCCTTTTTTATATTTTATAAAGAAGGAGAATAATATGGAACTTACGAAGAACATTTTGAATATCATGTGCATATTTTGCACTTATGGTATAAGAAGATGAGTGGCAACATCATACCATAGATTCATCAAGGAGGTAACAAAATATCCCACAGAGGCAAATTATGACTCCAAGAGGAGCAGCAAGATTGTTCATTAGCAGCATATTTGTTAGTCCAGGTGGATACAGTTTAAGAAAACATGAATTGTGGTTGTTGGATGTTTTTAAAAAATATTGAGGACAAGTCTTTTGTTTTGCTTCATTTTTTTAATGGAAATGCAAGGGTAGCCATCATACTCTAGCTCGCATATAACGAACTACAAAATTTGGACATGAATATTTTTAGTGACAGAATGAGTATGATGGCGCTTGTTTTTCATAGTTACCTGTGGGTAGCGGAGTTCTATGCGAGTGGATGCCAAAGTTCTAGTTTTCTGTGTTATGACAGTCTGTGAACTGTTTTGAAGTTGGAACCGTGAGTAATATGAGAGCTTGTCATTTTCTGCTTTTGATAGAGTTTTCCTACATGTACACGAATGAATGACGAAATTGCTGCATAGACGAACAAAATAATTGAAAGCTTGGTGAATATACTATATACTTATCTTCTGCCATCTTTCTGCCATTTCATTTGGGTTCGAAGAAAATAACTTCAGCAGTTTCGAAGGTGAAATCTTATTAGTCACGAGTTGTTTGAATGGGTATTTTTCCACAAGTTGTAAATTTAAATTTCTTATGGAGTAACAGTTGGATTGTATTATTGAGTGTTTTTTTCAAATATCATCTAGTTCAAGAATTAAAAGTTAATTTTCACTAATATAAATAGGATAAATATTTATTATTTTTGGTGTGGATTAGATATTGAATTGCTATTGATTATTTGAATATTGAAATATATGAATTTTTAGTAAGAGTGATTATTGAGTGGACATAAAGAGAAGATGGTGTTTTGAAGTAGGCATTGAAACTAAGATTTTGTGATCTCATTTCAAATACAATTTTAATTCTTTGGAGGCCAACTATTATAACTTTCTTGAAATACTTAGTGGAGTCTATTGTTGCATGGAAACATAGTGAAGTGGTTCATTTCAAATTTATGTGTACATGGAGAGGTCTATAAAGTCTTGTATGCAAAATTTTAATCATTTTCTTAGTTACATTTAATGTTTCAAAAAGAAATGAACAATAATCGACAAATAGATTTTAAAATCATTGTTATGGGATCATTTTTAATTGTAAAATTTATTGTTTTTGGATTTTTTTAAAATGATTTGAATTTGTCAAAGTTTGTACTTAAGAGTGGTCCACAAAAGGTATATGGTTCAATTTACATAGTTGCTTTGATATGATGTTATATTCTATGAATTTTTACTTGATAAACATTTTAAAGGTAGAATTTTGATTTTGATAAAAAAATGAGGTTTAAATGTTGATTTTGGTTGGCTTCACATTATGGAAATTTGTGAATATTATGAATGGTCACATGTAATAGCTAGGATTTGATTAAATCCATTTCTTGGAGTTGATCGTTTCAAGATGATAGGGTGGAATAAAGGGAATGACTTTGCACTAGATTCAAATCTATGGAGTCAATCCCAAAGGTCTCACAATTTTATTGGTTCAAACCAAGTTGAGCAACCTTTTATGGGTTAAAGGGGATTTGCATGTTTAAGAGAAGGGGCAAGTACTTTCACAACTAGTAGTTAAACCCAAATGCCACAAGAGTTTTAGGTTGAGGCACTTGCATACTATTACAATGTTTGAGAGACTCAAATATGAAATATAATTAACATGACCTCCAAATGCACATTTAATCAAATTATTAGACCCATTACACCTTAGCACACATAAAGTGATCTCAAGTTCATGCCCCATGCATAGTTCCTTGAATCAAAGTTGTTATTCATTTCCTTAAGACCTACTTGTTGAGCAAGGCATTGATATTTGCAATGTAACCTTGCCCATTCTTAGCAAAATTATTGATTTGGGCATCCCTATCGCATCTACATCTAGAAGCTTGCTAGATGAACTCTTCATTTTCCCCCTTATTACTCCTAATTTTGCATAACTTCTAAGACTTGGCTCTTTGACATCCAAATGTGCTTAGTCCTCTTCCACCTACTAGTGTATTTGAGGAATGAGAACCCTCTTAAGGGTAGTCAATCCTCATAGCATTAAACACTAAAAAACAAAAACTTGCAACTTGTCAAATCTTAAATATATAAAACACCATAGTTTATTACTTTTTGTAGATCATTACAATTTGTTATTTAAAACACTATGCTATAGCAATATTTCTTATATCCTTCATCTCTCGCGTGCATATAATAAGACCTCATAAGCAACCATTACAATGAGGTTCTACAACTAATTTTAGTACTCTATTATGGAGAGTTACCATCCCTTTCCTCAAATTATTTATCTTATTATGCTAGAGACTTCTTCTCATGAAAAAGATTGTATTTTTTGACCTACTCTCCTTCACATCAAGGAATAATCATTTGATCCCTTATATGTTGTTTGAATTAGCCTTTGTTAGAGATTTTTCAACATAAATAAAAATAATCATATGATATGTTCGTATGGATCTTCACTAAGAGACTATCATTATTGCCCTTGCTACATTTCTAAGAAATCCATACCTAGTTTTCCAAGCCTCTACTCAACATTGACGAAAGATGGTAATCACTATTACAATTCAAAATTTGACCAAATAAAACCTTTATCACTACCACTAGAGCATTCCATACAAAATAGAGGTAATAACCAAAGTAATTGTTGCATGAGGAAGATTGGTGTCCAATAAAATGGAAATGCCAATCTCCATATCACCTTCCTCAAAATAAATGTTAGCAACCTAAGAAAATAATCACAATTGCATGCAATATAGTTGTCATATCCAAAGAGATGAAAAGTTAGAAAGACTTGTGATAGGGAAGGAAAATGGTCCAACAATGAGATGCCTCCATTAGTTTCTTTAATTGACCAATGATGAGTAACCATTGTCAAAATAAAATAGAAATAAAAACTAAACTTCCAAGAACAACTGTGCCACCAAGAATTTGAGCAATCATGTCAACAAGACTTTGAGTAGTAGAAACCATGCATTCAAAGTGATATTATTGCTCATAAAATGGGAAAGAATTGAACTTCAATAATTCAATTACCATGTAAGAAAGGCCAACCCCAAGAAAATATAATACTTTGAAGGTTGAAGACCACTTTATCATTAGTAACAAAAATGTATGGATAAATTAACGTTTTCGAATCATTAACTCCAAGAGCATAACAATAGGACAGTTGGTAGATGATATAGAATAGCTAAATAAGTTAAACAATTGGTAGGTAATAACTTCAATAGGAAATAATATTTTTTAATCAGCTAATACCTTAGGTGACTTAGTTTGGATAGCTAAATAAGCTTTTATTTAATCCCTATCACATGATTTAATATCAAGGTATAAACACTTAAATGCAAATGTCCTAAATTTAAAATCACATAGCCCTCCTATAGCTAAGTAAAACAATTTCTTGTAGAAAAATAACACAAATTTTCAAGTAGTTCATACATTTAATAAATTGTGTTGTAGGATTATGAAAATATGCACTACCCCTTTTACTATCCAATGTGCACTCTAATCATTACAACAAACATTAGTAAAGTAGATAACTCAATACTTGACTCCTTTTCCTCTTCACCCACTTCTTCTACAAAAAAACCAAAATTATTTACAATATAGAAATAGAAAAATCCATCACTCTTTCCTCATACTCTTTTGGTTCTACTTCCACTTTTACCTATAAATAAATTAACATTAGTAATTTTAAGAAAACAAAAGAATTTCATTGTTTCTACTAATCAAAGTCTTGGCGACATGGTTGCTCAAATTCTTGGTGGCACAATTATTCTTGAAAGTTTAGTTTTTATTTCTATTTTATTTTGATACAATGGTTACTCATCCTTGGTCAATCAAAGAAACTAATGGAGACGTCTCATTTTTGGAACATGTGGCTGAAGCCTATTGTAATTATTTCTATATTTTCATGTCTTTGGAGATGACAACTATTACATGCAATTATGATTATTTTCTTAGGTTAATGGTGTTTATTTTTGGGAAGGTGATGTAGAGATTGGCGTGGCTATTTTATTGGTCACTAATCTTCCTCACGCAACAACTAACTTGGCTGTTATCTCCACCTTTTTTTGGCATGATCTGTTGCCAATGATAAATATTTTTTATCAATTATTGAATTTTTATAGTGATTATGATATTTTTCTTGCATGACTATTTTCCTTTCTTATTCTGCAACAAGATTGCAAATGTTGAGTAGAGGCTTGGTAAAGTGGGAGTGGATGATTGCTTGGAAATGTGGAAGGGGAGTTCAATGAAAATCTCTTAGCCTAGAGCCATAAGAATATATCATAAAATTATTTTTATTTTATGTTGAAAAAGCTATAATAAAGGCTAATTCAAAAGAAAAATAAGGGATTGAATGATTATTCCTTGATGTGAAAGAGAGGTCACAAATTAGAATATTTTCTTGTGAGAAGAAGTCTCTAGAATAATAAGATATAATTTGAGGAAAGGGATGATAAATCTCCATAATATAGTAGTATAATTAGTTGTAAAACCTCATAGTTTGAATGGGGTGTTGTAATAAGAAAAGGTTGCTTATGAAGTATTAATATATGCAAGTGGGAGAAGTAAGCTATAGGAAATGTTGTAGTAGCATTGTTTTTTTAAGTAAAAGGTTGTATTGAGCTACGTTTGAGTGTTTAAGGCTATGAAGATCCATTTCCCTTAAGTGGGTTCTTAGTCCTCAACTACACTAGTAGGTGGAAGAGGACTAAGCACATTTGGATGTCGAAAAGATAGGTATTAGAAGCTATACAAGAGTAGGGACAACAAGGAAAGAATTGAAGAGTTCATCTAGCAAGCTATTAGGTGTAGGTGCAATAGGGATGCCCCAAGATCAAAAAAATTGCTAAGCATGGGAAAGGTTGCATTGCTAGTAAAAATTTCTTGCTCGACAGTAGATCTTAAGGAAAGGTATAACAACTGTGATTCAAGGAAATATGCATGGGGCATGCACTTCCAAATCACTTTATATGTGTTAAGGTGTAGTGGGCCTAATAATTTTATTAAATGTAATATTTGAGGCCATGTTATTTATATTTCATATTTGAGTCTCAAACATTTTAATAGTATGCAAGTGCCTCAATCTAAACCTCTTGTGGCATTTGGGTTTAACTCTTAGTTGTGAAAGTACTTTCCCCTTCTCTAAAACATGAAAATACCCTTTAACCCATAAACGGTTACTCAACCTGGTTTGGACCAATAGGATTGTGAGACCTTTGGGATTGACTCCATAAATTTGAATCTAGTGCAAAGTAATTCCCTTAATTTTTGAGGCTATCATCTTGAAACCATCAATCCCAAGAAATGAATTTAATCAAAGCCTATATATTACATGTGATTATTAGCAACTATTGAAAACTTTCCATGATTTGAAGCTAACCAAAATCAACATATAAACCTCATTTTGCTATCAAAATCAAAATTTTACCCTTGAAAATTATATTAAGTAAAAAAACATATAATAGCATCATATCAAAGAAACTATTTCAATTGAACTATATATCTTCTATACACCACTCTTAAGTACAAACTTGAAAAATTCAAACCTTTAAAAAAAATCTAAAAACAATAAATTTTACAATTAAAAAAGATCCAATAGCAATTTTTTAAAATGTATTTGTCCATCACTGTTTATTTCGTTTCCAAACATTAAATGTAACTAACAAAAGGATTAAAATTTTGGGTACAAAAATATATAGTCCTCTCCATGTACACATAAAATTTGAAAGGAACCACTTCACTATGTTTTCATGCAACAATTAGTACTTTTTTACACTTGCAATAGACTCCTCTAAGTATTTCAAGAAAGTTATAATAGTTGGCCTCCAAAGAATTAAATTTGTCTTTGAAAAAAAACCAAAAAATCTTTGTTCTAGCACCTACTTTAAAACACCATCTTCCTTTCATGTCCACTCGACAATCACTTTACTTAAAGTTCATGTGTTTAAATGTTCAAATATCCAAATAATAATTGAACATCTAATCCAAATCAAACAAATAGTTTTAATGTTTATCCTATTTATATTAGTTGGAATTAGTTTTACTTTTGAACTAGATGATATTTGAAAAAGACCCTCGACAATACAAATACAAAATTAAAAAATACATTCTATTACTTGTTGGTTCACTAGTTAAGAAGGAAACATTATTATTACTATATAAACATGGATAAAATTTAGGTTTTTACTAGATCAAGTTAGGTATTAGCACAAGTGTTTGTGTTACATGCTAGCATCCTTAGCAGAAACCTCTAGATTTTAACCCCAAGTTCCTTGTTCGTTGTATTTTCCATTTATGTAGTTAGGAAGTTATTTGTATTTTTTTATCAATTTACATTTTAACCTATATATTTCCTTTAAGTATCCTAGTTTTTGTTATGTTTTCCATTTAAAAACTATCTTTCTAGAAAAGGGATGCCCAGTGCAAGTTTAAGGTAAGCTTAAACCGTTGATTCATGTTTAGTGTAGTAAGTGATGTTTAATCTTAAAGGAACATTGTTTTACTTTGTTAGAGTAAAAAAAAATTCATTAAAAATAATTATAAATAAATAAATACATACTTAATTCTACAACTTTTGTTAATTTGAGTGTACTAGTTAACACCTAATAATTCATCAATGTGCTAGAAAATCAAGACCTATTATCTATGACTACTTAAAAACTAGAAAATTGGCTATGAATTATTTGGTTCACTTCCACAAATTAAAAATTGATCTCCATGAGTGTATAATTTGAACATGCACATGGATTTGAACCTAACTAAAATTTAATGAAGTATGATTGATTTTTCTTGGAATTTGGACCTACTACAACTAACTAGTAGTGTTGATAAACATCTTTGGGGAGATTGCTAGGTCAAGAAATTCTCCCTTGTCCACACTAGAGCAAGAATCAAAATCAAAAAGTAGTCATGTAGCAAGCTTATGATGTAAAGTTTATATATCACAACTCTAATGATAATGTAATAAGTATTATAGTTTAAAAAAAAAAAATTAATTGCTTCTTATGTGGTCAAAATGAATTAAGCGGTTATCTTTTTATGCTTTTTTCAACTCACAACAACTAGTAGAAAATAAGCACCAAAGTGATAAAATTTAAATTTTAAAATTTTATGGTTCATTTTCACACATGCATAGACTTGACCTAGGATAAATAAAGTTATTGTATGACAATTAGGATTAGTCCATAAAAATATGTGCTAGATAAGATAAAAAAGGATTAGGTTATTTTCTATATTTCAAACTACAATATGTCACTTGTACATTAGTCATTGCATAAAGGACCACCTAGTTAAAGTGAGAAAATTGAAGGAGAAAAGTGCAAGGTTGTGCAATTTTTTTATATCAGGTAAAAAAAGGGGGTTTTCAACAAAACAAATTTTCTATAGAAAAGCAACAACACTACAAGGGTGTGCAATTTTCACCACTATGTAACATTTTAGATAAATATAATAGTAACAAGATTTATTATAGAACAATAAATTGTAATGATATTTGATTTTTTATTTTTTATTGAATATATTTAAAATGGTTGTGCAATTTTTTTATATAAGGTAAAAAAAAGGGGGTTTTCAACAAAAAAAAAAATCTATAGAAAAGCAACAACACTACAAGGGTGTGCAATTTTCACCACTGTTTAAATTTTTAGATAAATATAATAGTAACACGATTTATTATAGACCAATAAATTGTAATGATATTTTATTTTTTATTTTTTTATTGAATATATTTAAAATGGTGTTAGAATTTTCCTTACGAGTTACAATCAATAAATTTTACCTACTTAAAATCTAGATTCAAATTAGTTAACAATAATTAATAAAGAACCCTAGATTTAAGTGTTGGGCCTTATCAAGTGACTAAAATAAGTGCATACAATTTAAATATATAAAATATAATACTTATGTTTAGATATAATGGATATTTGGCTATGATAGGTGTGGTTGATTGATTCAATAATGTATCATAAAACTTGAGCTTGTCAAACAATCACTCCAAGACTAGTAAATCTTATCTAATATTCTAGTCATTTATGAGCCTGTTTAACTAACCTTTGTGCTTGTGGACTAAACCCTGCATATGAATCTAAACCTTGCATGGAGAAATGATCTACACAAATTTTGATGTTAGGAAATTTCTTTGATGTCTACAACATATTTTTTTAAAGGTGCAATGTCAATCTAGACATTATTAAGGAGGTTGCTAGTTGAGAAATGTTATTATTTGGTCAAATGCATACTATCATTTTATGGTTGGTACAATATTTGAGGACACAACAATTAATCATGCAATATGCCTAGAAATTTATAATTATTGATGCTATGTTATGTTATGCTCATATGATGATGCAATGTTTAACGAATTCTCACTTGCATGGTCTAGGTGATGGACCTTGATGATAATTTAGGGTTGTAGACACGTAAAATGTACCGATTGACATTGTGCATTTGATCTTGACTACTAACATCATTTCATCATGAATCATCCTTCGGTATAACCATTTAATCAAATCCCCCTATCTGATTAAATTCATCAATATTCCTCTCTTAATTAAATAAATCAGTTATCTAATTAAGTCACCTCTTCTCAATAATTAAATTAATCATCTAATCTAATTATCCCTATTTAATTAAATAATTAATTTTATTTGATTAAATCTCTAAAATCTATTTATTAAATAAAATAAATTAAAACCTTATTTTATTTAATCTAACATCATCTCTTTAATTAAATAAATTGAAATCTTTATTTAATTAATCTCTTATCACATTCTTCTCATTATTTGATTTAAATAAATCCTAAAATCTAAGTCAAATAAGTCACATCACCTAATCTCCTATTAAATTAATTAACCCTTGATTAATTGAATTCTAATTCATGTCCCATCCTCTAGCTTTTCCCACTTGCACATGAAAATAGATTTAATTGATTTATTAAATCCTCTATATCCTCAACAAGGCATCTTTTGGAATATTCCTCCAAGTTTGAATTCAAATTCCAAGTTGGCAAGTACATCCAACAAGGCATTTAATCCTTCTTACATGTCTTTTGCCTTGAGCCAAGTGGCATTTATTACATTTTTCATTCCCTCTTGCAAGTCATTTCAACAAATTTGAAATTCAAAAATATACATTTATTGGCACAATCCTCAAAACTTGCACATCCTCCATCCACTCATAGATTGACAAGTTGCATCTTTCCATAATGAATGTTAGTCACACATTGCTCAAATTTGGACATTCATCCATCTTGGCATTCTATAAATAAAGAGCTCATATCCTCATTTTAGGATCCACAAATTATGTAAAGTTACCATGCTCAAATATCTATCAAATTCCATCCATCAATCTTGAATCTTAGCTAGGTTATGCAGGTTTTTAGCTTGGAGCACTCTTCAACATCAACAAAGTGGATCAAATCTCTTCATCACATCAATCTTGTATCATAGGAATTGGGAAAGGGCCAATTTTCACATGAAATTGGCACCAATTCCCCCATGGGATGAAGAGTTTGCTGATTTAAATTAGGATTCAATCTTTATTTTGTTATTTCATTGTGTTTTTATTATCTTTTCCTAATTTGAGTTATGTTAATGGATTTCATGGGGAATCCTTGTTCTTGCTTGCAAATTCTAATCTAATGTGTTTATTCTTATTGTTTTGCAGGTATTAGGATTGGGGTTCACACATTTGGCGCTAGAAGGAGGGCAGGATATCATTTTTAATCACTTTGTTTCAAAAATTTTGCATTTTTGTTTGTACTCAAAAAAATTCCCACGCTGGGAGCCTAGCATCGCTGTTTTAGCACCGCTGACTCTCTAGCGTCGCCATATAGAACTGCTAGAAAATCAAACTCCGATGCTTTAGCCATCCCGCCTAATTTTTTTGAATTTAAATTTTAAACAAAGACACTAAGCAAAAGTGTGACGCAATTGAGCTCACTGGTCTAGGCACAGAGCACCGTTGGCTGGTAAGCGGCACTATACAACACCGCTGAGAAATCAAACTGTGATCCAGTCACGGGTTGTGTCGCTGGTAGGGAGTAAAAAGTTGAAATTTTATTTTAGCACATGCTTTTTGATAGATGATAATTTTATCTTTTGTTTTCTGCTTTTTAACCTCTATGTTTTCAAGAATTTGACTGGTTTCCATTCTTGTAGGTTGGATCAATTGAAAACAAAATAGGGAGAATCATGATGATAGTATTTTACAAAATCAAAGTGTTTTTAAACACCTTAGTGTTTTTTTAACACTTTTAAGAAATTGTCATCTCTTTTTGCTTAGGACACTAATTTCATTTAGGTTTTAAAAAGAATCTTTTCAATTTTTGCAAAGGGTTTAAAATGAACTTTAGGACTACAACTTACTAGAGTTTTTTTTTTGGCTAACAATTGAACAAAACAACTCTCATTTGTCTTTTGGTGCTTAAAAAGAACTCACAATTGCTTTGTGGATCTAAAATGAAGATGTGCTATCTTGTTTTGTGGTAGCTTACTTAAACTAACTTCATTGAAAAAGGACGTATGCGCTTCTCTCACGCTTTATAGCGATCTTGAGAATCAAAAGGCCTTTTTTTGTGATTTTAGGTTGAGATAAAGCAATCACCTCCACACTTCATTTTGGGTTTAAAAATGAACAAAGTATTGTGCGAGTGTGAGTAGGGGATTATTGTGTACATTCTCTCTCTTTGTTGCAAACAAAGATTGATCGAGTTACATATATTGTTTTTGCTCGCTTTTGTTTATCCTAGAGGGCCTACCTTGGGGAAAAAGTACTCACCTAAGGGAACGACTCAACCGGTAACACTCTGAACCCGAGACTATTTCCAGTCAGGATATAAATGTGGGTATTGGAATAAACTCCAATAGATCACGTGGTTGATTTCGACAAGATGGATTTGAAAAGGGACTCTCATTGTATGGATCAATCTCCACGAATGGAAAGTCCTTATTAAAACCTATGTTCTAGAATTGCCAAAATCCTTGATCTATTTGTTGGTGCAAGAACGGTCATTCTGAAGCCACCCCACACTTTTACGGTCTTTTAGTAGAAATGAAAAGCATGCCATGGGAGTTTCATGGGTGTTGATGCTTGGCTACCACAATTGACGTTAATGAGCCATGAAGGGGAGCCAATGAGGTCAAGCATCTAACCATTTGCTAAAGATAAGCGTAGCTGGACTTGTCCAAGTGGGAATCCAACAAATATTGTCTTCCACATCCATAGGTTTGTACTTATTCTTGGTTACAAAATGTTTTGCTTGTTTGAAAACATCTTGGAAACAAACACTTGAACATCATCAAAATTTCAAACCCTTTAGGAGACAAATACAATTGACTCAATCCATATGTTATTGATTTCCCTTGGGATTCTATCCTTAGAGGTTTCTAAACATTGGATTACATCTCAATTTGTCTACTAAAGTTAAACAATAGGTAACCCTTGCCTTGAATTCATCGAATTTCCTCATAACATATTTTGTGGGATTTGAAGAAATTAAGACATTGGACATCTAGCTTGAAAAACCTAATCAAAGAAAGTGTTTGTGGTAAAATAAAGTCATTAAGCAAAGCTAAACAAAAAGAACTCTCACATGTATTGAAACCTTACAACTTTAAAAGAAGTCAAAATCCCAAAACGAAAGTCATTGGTTCCAAAATTCAGAAATGTATGTTCAAATTGAATCATTCTTTGGTTATAAAGGTCTATAGAAGCATTGCACGTTCTTCAATACCTAGGTCTAGGCAAACAAAGTGTCTTTTTTAAGTTCGTCTTAGGATCAAAGGAAATAAAAATATTTTTCACCCATCCTTCAAAACATCAAAACCAAAAAAATAATCTCATCATCACCTTTTGGGAAATCTTGAAATTATCCTTCATGCTAGGATTTTTGGAAAAAATCAAAATCATCAAATCCTTGAGATAAAATCCTTGAAATCTTTATCAAATCATATTTGGCTAGGTATGTGTAAATGCATCCTTTTGCATATTCTTAGTCAAAGTTATCAAGCCATCAAGTGTTTAATTAGGTATATGTAGATGCATCCTTCTTCATATGCTTGGCTAAATTATCATCTTGTTTGAATAGGTATGGGTAGATGCATCCTTCTCCCTACACATAGTCAAATTACCATCCTTTGAGAAAATCTATCCCTTAGATAATCATCCAACATCTTAACCTGGTCTATTTGTTCAAAATCAAAGCAAATCAAAATCAATCAATCAAGGGAAATCCAAGAAAATAAAAAAAAATCAAAATCCAAAAACATATCCACAAGTCCTAAAAGTCTAGCATTCCCCTCAAGATTTATCAAAAGATGAAAACATTCACATCATCATCATATCACTCCTTTTTTATCCTTAAGATATCCTAAAATTTTATCTTTTATGCATAAGGTAAAGATCAATCCAAAGAATTAGAGATTCAACTCCCATATTCTTGAAAATTGATCCTTGTTTTATGGTTCAAACTAGATCTCAATACAAGAAGAAAATGGAAGCCAACAAAGAAATACCCACTTCAAGTGACCTAAGCCAAATGAACGTCGAAATGAATCTGGTCGAATCAAACAATCCTTTGACTATCTCATCATCACAAAATCAACAAGAAGAAAATCAAGGAGAAGATCTTACCTTTGGGATGTCGCATGAAGAAATAACTGAAATGCTCCAAAATCTAGAAAACCATAAAATCATCATCATGATGAGGCTTTACCCTTCACTATACATGCTTGAGCTAGAAAAACAAGGGGCCAAATTGCCTTCTAATTTTGACGTGAGCACTATAGTGGAGACATCTTTGCCTCCAATATCATCCACTATTCCCATCTCATCTACACCCCCATCCCAAAGCATCACTCAAAACATTCCGCAAATCACAACATCTTTTGCTCCAACCCAACCTAATGTTAATAAGGGAAATGCATTTCTTAATGCTATTCAGACACACCCCCTTGTTAATAATCAAGACTTGGATGCAAACACCATATTGGAAGAAAAAATACCACAAAATCCATTACACAATTATGTTCCTCTCACTTTCCATCATGATCCATCATCATCATTTTTCCGCGCAACACCTCAAAATTCTCTCCTCACAAATCCGCAAGAAGAGGGAGACATGTTCATACCAGAGGGCATTTTCGACACCACAACATTTTCTCAAGAACTCGAACCCCTCCCACCATTACCATCATCATCCACACCACTCCTTGGCTTAGGGCTTCCCCCTTTACCAAGTATCAATCAAACCAACATCCTGAATATCAATCAAAACGTCACGCAAAACTTGTCATCGATATCGCAACAACAAATGACAACGACACAAGCAATTGCAACATCATCAACCACCCCCTAACATCTCAAAACATGGTTTCTCAAGGACCAACCACCAACACGACAACACCATTCACCACTCAAAACACCAACACGACATCACCACTCACCACCACCACAAACACCATCCCGAATCCACCACTACCCCCACCACCACCAACTTCCAGCATATCAAGCCAAAACCACATGGAATTGCAAGAAACTCAACAAGCTTCCTTTCAAAGGGGATTTTAGCAAGTGCAAAAACAAAAAGCCGCACAACTAGCTACTCAGCAAGC
The DNA here is from genome assembly GCA_007258455.2 of Sequoia sempervirens. NCBI lineage: Eukaryota > Viridiplantae > Streptophyta > Pinopsida > Cupressales > Cupressaceae > Sequoia > Sequoia sempervirens. The sequence goes on along the minus strand of VDFB02277959.1, from coordinate 83,458 downwards.
CGCCCAAGTTGTGCAAGCTGCCCAACAAGCTGCACAAGTAGCGCAAAATGCTCAAGCTACCCAAGCCACATTACAAGCGCAACAAGCTGCACAAGCCCAAGCGTTATTGCAACAACAACAACAACAAGCCGCTCAAGCTACTCAAGCAGCCCAAGCCACATACAAGCACAAAAGTCTGCTCAAGCACAAATTCTATTGCAAAAACAAGCGACACAAGCACAACTTCTTGCACAACAACAAGCAGCACAATTACAAGCATATCAACAATCAATAAAACAATATCAAGGGCAATTGAATTAGCAGCCCAACAACAAGCATTGTTGGTACAACAACAAGCACAACAACAAGCAATCCTAGCAGCCCAATAACAAGCGTTGTTGGAACAACAACAAGCACAACAACAGGCGCAATAGCAAGCACAACAACAAGCAATCCTAACACACCAACAACAAGAACAACAACAAGCGTTGTTTATACAGAAGCAAGTGCAAGCATACCTAGCTCGACACAATGTGCAAATCCCATCAAACAACACACCAACCAACCCACCCATCCAACCCACAATTGAAACACACCAAAACACCTTCATCCCACCCCCTGATCTGCAAAATGATGTAACGACACAAATCAGGTTACTCTCACAACAAGTGCTCGATCTTCAATCAAGGAAAACCATAAAGACACCAAACAACTTGTGTCCCTACCCATTCAATAGGAGCCTAATGATGAAACCATTCCCCAAGGGATTTGAGACCCCCAAGTTTGATAAATATCGTGGGACAGGAAACCCTGAAGATCACATCAGGGAATTCTAGGTTCATTGCATGGAAGTCGCATACAACGATACTTATTTGATGTGGCTATTTCCTAGGAGTTTGGCTGGCCATGCTATGGAATGGTTCTCTCGCCTACCTTCAGGCATCAGAACATTCCAAGAAATTATAGATGCATTAATTAAAAATTATGCATGCAACATTGCAATGGATGTTAGTCTAGAAGAACTCTCAACTCTGAAACAAGGAAAGGGTGAATCATTTGCATCATTCCTACAATGATGGTGATCCAAGGCCAATCGGAGCAAGTGGACCATGCCCGAAGAACAAAAATTTTGCACCATTATATCCAACCTTGAAGGCCTCTTGGCATTTCATCTCAAGGTACAAGGGATCACCACATATGACCAGTTGATCTCCAAGGCACTTAGCATTGAACAAGCCCTTACGACTCAACCTGCGAGATCAACTTCATACCCCGAACAACAAACCAACCACCCACCCTCCAATTATAATGATAAACCTCGCATGTGGGCAAGGAACAAAAATATTACTAATGATGGTGTTGTCGATGCCAAGGTGGTCATTAGTGCCCCTTGCCAAAATACACCCACACCACAAATCCAAATCCAACACCAAAACAATCATCATGCAGTATAACAACCAAACAACAATCCAACAATCAACAATCTCAATGATCAAAGGGGACCACCCCAATGGAACAAGAGTTATCCCAAGTGGAAAGACACTACTTTGGCGGAACCACTAGAAGTCATCATGAAGAAGTTGATAAACAAGAAAATCATCTAGGCTCCTACTTTTTAGAATTACCAAGAACCAGATGTGAAACCTCCTTGGTATAATGAGAATCAACTCTATGAATTCCATAAAATCAAAGGCCATACCATAAAAATTTGCATGAGATTGAAAAAAAATTCAAGATCTCATCGATAAAATAATTATAAATGTGGAACAACCAACATGAAACCAAGATCTTAAGAAATACACGAATCTGATGCCTAATCATGGCAATAAAGGGAATAATAATAACAATGATAAGGGGAAAGGCACCCACACAAACATGAATCATGTGTATGAAATAGTTGTCACCTCCCTAAATGAAAACTGCATGGTCATCACCATTAAAGGTGCCCATACTAATTATGGAGTCACCACAAGAGGCGGAAAAGTTACTATTGTAGGATCATCCCAGCCAAACAAAGTCCCTGCATCTAGATCTGTTCTGAATGGCTATAATGTCCTAGATCAACTCAAGAGAATGCCAGTGCAAATCCCCATCATGTAGTTGCTAAAAATCTCCTCTGCCCATAGGAAAATCCTTGAAGAAGTGTTAGCCTCATCCATTTTCTCCACAGATCTTGATGTGGAACAATTCCAAGCTATGGTCAAAAATATCATTGCGCAAAATCTCCTCACATTCTCTAACTAGGATTTCCCTGCTCAACCATCTCACAACACTGCACTCCACCTGGAAGCCATTGTACACAAGAGCAAGGTCAAAAGGGTCTTGGAGGATAGAGGTGTGAGCTTGAATATATGTTCTCTCAACCTCATAAAACAATTGAAAATATCAGAGGATTCTATCGACAAAGGAAAGGGTATCACAATAAGAGCATATGACGATCAAGAAAGAGTGTCTTAGGGAACAATCAAACTCCCTATTCAAGTAGGGTCTGCCATCATGGAAACCATTTGGCAGGTCTTGGACCTCGACTTGTCGTATAACATCCTCCTAGGATGCCCATGGATTCATGCAATGAAGGTAGTAGCATCGAATTTCCATCAATGTGTGAAATTCACACATGAGGGACAAGAAGTTACCATCCATGGAGATCCTGAACCCTTCTCCTATTGAAAAATCCTTGAAGCAAAGTACTATAAATCCCCCAAGTACCAAAAAATGATGAGGGCCCATCTACACCATACATCGATCCTACCACTCTTGCATCCACTTCTGCGACAGAGACACCCGCCACTCCCACCATCCCCACCATCTATGACATCAAGGTCATCATCCAAGATAATGGTTGTGAAAACTAAAAGCTCCCTAATAATGATTTTATGGTAGGAGAGTTACCACACTCTCCTAGATCACAAGGACGTCCGCAAATAAACGAAGCCTCCACATCCCAAACGTCTCCTAAAGACTATCCCAACTTCACAAGTTGGGGAGATCTTGGATGAGAAGTTATTGAGGTAGATCCATCTCATACGCTATATCAAGATGAAAGACTAGTAGCTGACTTACCAATGGATGACAGAAGCAAGGGTCTACAAATGATGCTCGCAATGGGCTATGATAGAAATCAAAGACTTGGACAAAACGACAATGGGCTTATAACACCTATCATTCTGAAGATGTGACCAATAAAAAATCTTGGCCTTTGATGTACCTCTCTGAGTATAACCATACGTGGGCGAGGTCCTCCAGTTAGAACGGTTAATAATCCTCCTCAGCTAGCCCCAGTAGAACTACGCTTACCAGTATCTATAGGTAGAGTCATAGATAACTTTACATTTGATATAACTGATGTCTGTAGTAGTAGTGATGACGAGGATACCACATCCAATCTACCTAGGCTTTTTGAGGATACCACTCTTTGCATGATTAGCACCCTATCTTTTGAATCAAACCACCAAAATCATGAGATCCGCCTAGTATATCCCCAACTCATCGACTATGATCAACGAGGACCACCAGTTCTTGATACATTCGAAAATGATGAGGCACTCTCGGATTTCATGGGACTGTGTGATAACATTTGAGATGGGGATCACAAAGCAAGATTCATAATCGAGCTAGATACGCATGCCTATTACAGGGAAACGATTAAATCCATCAGTCACAAAAGTGAAAAATTAAGAATAATATCCAAGCCCTTGAGTGAAAACCACACCATGGCACTCTCTGACCAGAAAAAAGTAAAAAGAAAGGATGCATCCAATGGTGAAAACCTCTATGAGGTGCCCAAGGATGGGGGATTCAATCTTCCCTCTAGAGCTATTCATCAAGAAAAATCAACAGTCCTGGCAGAAAAATGTAATTCGGTCAACCTAGGAACAGAGGCAACCCTACACATCACATTCTATGCGGGATCATTATTATCATAAGAGAAAGAGCTCCTAGCAGCCTTCCTAAGACAAAGATAGATAAACTTTGTATGGAGCTATGCCGACATGCATGGGCTTGATCCAGAAATAGTGGTTCACCACTTAGCAGTATATCCAAAAGCAAAGCCTGTTAAACAAAAGCTTTGAAAAATGCACCCTCAGATTTCCTTATTAGTCAAAATGGAGCTAAAAAATCTATTAGATGTAGAATTCATCTGACCGATAGATTATCCAGAATGGGTGCCAAACTTGGTACCTGTTTCAAAACCCGATGGGAACATCAGAATCTGCATGAACTTCAGAGACTTGAATAAAGCATGTCTAAAAGATGACTTCCCATTTCCAAACATTGACATGATCGTTAACATGACAGTCGGACATGAAATGTTATCACTAATGGACAGATTCTCAAGGTACAACTAGATCATGATAGCTAAAGAGGACCAGCATAAAACAACTTTCACTTGTCCATGGGGGACTTACTGTTGGAACATGATGCCATTCGACTTAAAGAACGCAGGAGCAACATATCAAAGGGCCATGACATTGATATTCCATGACATGATCCATAAGACGGTCGAATACTATGTTGATGACATTTTAGCCAAGTCCAAAAAGAGAAAAGATCACATAGCAACCCTAAGTGCCATCTTTGATAGACTGGAAGAGTACAAGGTCAAATTAAACCCAAAAAAATGCGTCTTTAGCGTACAATTAGGAAAATTGCTAGGATATATAGTGTCAATGAGGGGTATCGAGGTAGATCCAGCAAAGGTAAAAGAAATCCTTGAAATGGAGGCACCAAAAATTTAAAGCAATTGAGAGGTCTCCAAGGCAGACTCCAATCCATTCAAAGATTCATAGCACAATTGGCAGACAAACAGAACCCATATTCTCACCTACTCCACAAGGGAGTAGTGTACAAATGGGATAACAAGTGTGAAGAGGCATTCAACAAAATAAAAGAATATCTACTGACACACCGGTCTTAATGCCACCAATCCCAAGAAAACCATTGATTCTATGCGTGTCAGCAACAACAACAACCCTTGGAGCTCTCTTACCTCAGCATGATGAAAATGGAACAAAAAGGGCTATCTATACATCAGTAGAACAATGGTTGGGCATAAGCTAAACTATTCATTCATCGAGAAAGCATGCCTAGAAGTAGTGTTTGCATCACATAAATTTAGACATTACATGTTGGCACATAAAATAAAAATCATTGCCAAAATCAACCCTCTCAAGTATCTACTATCAAAGGCAATGCTCACAGGAAGAATGACCAAATGGGTAATGATACTATCAGAATATGACATTGAATATGTGGAGCAGAAAGCAATCAAAGGCCAAGTCATCACAGATCAACTTGCAGAAGCACCAATCTATTCAGAGAACCCTCTCGTCTCAGAGTTTCCAGATGAATCTATTTTCAATCTCAACTTAGCTAACCACTGGAAATTGTACTTTGATGCCTCATACACGCAGCATGGATTAGCAGTCAGTGTCTTCTTTATCACCCCACAAGGGGATTGCATACCAAGGTCATACAAACTGGCATTTCCCTATACCAATAACATTGCAGAATAAGAGGCTTTAACCATAGGTCTCAGAATAGTAGTGCAGTGGAACATCATAGCTCTCAAAGTATACGAAGATTCCCAATTGATAATAAATCAAGTGCATGATGAATACTAGACCAAGGATGACAAGCTCACTCCATACAAGAAATTGGTGGAGATTCTCAAAGAATGCTTCATCGAAATTACATTTGAGCAGAAACCTAGAACCAACAATAGAGTAGCAGATGCCATGGCAACAATTGGATCCTTGCTTGACATCCCCCACAACGTTCCAAAATATGAATTCTTGATTAAGTAGCTTCTCGCGCTTGCATTCGAGGTACCAAAATCAAAATATGTGTGTGAAATCGTTGGTCCCGACGATCCTTGGTATCACGACATTTACACATACCTTTGAATAGGAGTCATACCCGCTGACTTACCTTCAAACCTAAAATGAACCTTTGTAAAAAAGGCATCTAGATTTGTCATCCTAGGAAATACGCTATATTGTACAAGCATAGAAGGAACCCTACTACACTGCTTAAACATTGAGGAGGCATTAACTGCTCTAACTAAAGTACATAATGGTATATGTGGTTCACACTCGAGTGGAATGACCATAGCCAGGAAACTGTTGAGGATGGGGTATTATTGGCCCACAATGGAAAGAGAGGCATATGACTATGCTAGAAGGTGTCTATAATGTCAGCAACACAGGGACCTCATCCATGCTCCAGCTCAAGAGCTTCATCCTATCGTCACACCATGGCCCTTTTCGTAGTGGGGACTAGATCTCATTGGAAAAATCACGCCCACTTCATCTAATGGCCACAAATTCATCATAACTACAACGAAGTACTTTACTAAGTGGGTGGAAGCTATACCCATGATGTACATAACTAGGAAGCAGATTTCAAAGTTCATCCTGGACTATCTCATTTGTTGATATGGTGTTCCACAGGCCATTATCTCAGATAATGGAACACCATTCAAGAATCAGGAGGTTCGTGACTTATGCAAAAAATTCAAAATCCAACATCGCTTCTCCACCCCATACTATCCCCAAGGCAATGGCCAAGCATAAGCTACAAACAAAACCATCCTGAAAATCCTCAAGAAAATAGTCAATGACGTAGGTCGTGACTGGCATCTACAGCTTAATCTTTCCCTTTGGGCCTATTGAACTAGCATCCGCACACCCACCGGTGCCACCACTTTCTCCCTGGTCTACGGATCGGAAGCAATACTTCCCATTGAGATGGAGATCCCATCACTCAAGATATCACTGCAAAACCTTATCACAAATGAAGAGTACCAAGTGTCAAGATTGAATGAGCTAGAGCTACTAGATGAGTGACGTATAGATGCCTTGAACCATTTGTAAGTCTATCAGAATAGACTCAAAATGAGCTACAATAAGAAAATACAAAGCAAGACCTTCCAAGTCAGAGAACGGTATTAAAAGAAAATTAAAAAAATGTCTCAAACTCAAGCAACAAAGGAAAATTTGAACCTAATTAGTTGGGACCAATCGTTATCACAACAAGTTACAAGTTAGAGGTATATCAGCTATCAACACCCGAAGGGGAACCTCTGTAGGAGCCCATGAATAGCTCCCATCTCAAAAAAAATTATGCCTAAATATTTCAAGGTATAGAACCAAAAGTCCAAAAAAAATTGAAAATGTCCTGAAAAAATGGTTACCTTGGTAAAAACCGGGCAAACAGGCGTCTTGGTAACCACAAAAAAACCAAAAAACCAAAAAATAAAAAAAAATCAAAAAAAGGATTGAAAATAGTAAAGAGAAAATTCATCCTCTAGTGAAAACCACTTTGGTGGCACTTTGGGCAAGTACCCTGGTGAAAACCTGGCAAATAGGCACCTTGTGTAAATAAGCACTTTCCATCCACCAGGATCTTTACAGCTTGTTCGGCATCATCCATCCATTATGCTTCCATCACATTTGAATCTCCATCCATCACTCATCCACCCACATCCACATCATAGCTTGGTCTTGTGTTTGCATCATGATCCTTCCTAGTACTACTCAGCCCATCCTCAAGGTCAGTCTGTCCTACCTTTATTGGAGTAGTCTATTGCATCATGCTGGGGGCATGTTCTTATCGGATCGTATTCGTGTATATACTTGAAGTCCTAAAAATCAGAAAATCCAAAAACATCAAAACATATCAAAATCCCAAAAACATGTCAAAAAGTCAGTCAAAAAGTCAAAAACAAAGTTGTCTTGTCGAACTATGTCATCTCTAAGCTTGAGCGTAGGAAAGGTTGATCTTTGATCATCCCCCAAGAAGATTAGGCTAGTCCTATAGGAGTCTGTCATAATAAACTGACATCTCATCATGTATATCATCATCTATAAATCGGTCGGCTCATCAGTCAAACTTCGTGGTCTTTGCGTGTATAACATAGGTAAGGCTAATCTATTGATCAGCCCTCGAGGCCTCTAGGATAGGTCTTTCAGTTAGTCTCTTGGTCAAAATATCAGAAAACTCGAAAACATTGGAAAATAAAAAAATCAAAACATTTGAAAAATCCCAAAAAAAAAAAACCAAAAACAGCCTCAAAACATCTCAAAAAGATCAAACATCCAAATATTTGAAAAAAATCCATCTGTCTCATCTCGCTTGCACCCACAATAACACCACTCATAATAAATGATCGTCATCCTCAATCTTCGGTAAGATAATCAGAAACAAGTCTAGCAGGTCAATAGTGAAAACTCAAAATCATCAAGTCTTAGGTCTAAGTCAGTATGTAAGAAAGTTGGTCAACTCTTTGTGTCAATAACTCATCATATAATTGGTCTCGTATCAATCATCATTTATAATTCTTTGGATAAACGAAATCACATGCCACCATCCACTAACATGTCCTAGGATGAATCCTTCCTATAATGGGCATTATCTTTTGGCAATAGTTTCGGTCCTTATCCTTAGAAAATGCATTCTCTTTTGGTTAGCGGTATTGAAGAACATTAGATTGTTTGTTTACTTTGTCTTTATCTTTTGACTTATCTTATTGCGCTCATTCCAAGGACTTCTCGATGATATCAGAACAAGAGGATTTAGAGAAATAGGAATGGGGCAATGATCATTATCTTTTGTTTGTTGTGCTTGTCGGACATTCTTGTAATATAAACTTGGAAAATACTTGCTTTGTTAGGTATGTATGGAGGGTGTTTTGGGCAACTTGTTGACTATTGCATTGATAGGTTATACCTTTCTGTGTTCTGGTCCGAGGTTTTTGAAACTTCTCAAGTGCATCCTAGCAAGGTTTTCGTATGTCAGGTTTGAACAAGGATACTCCTATCTACTTGTCAAGTCAAACTCCATCACACTAGGTACCATGCCATCCTCATTTTCTATACCTTGATGCATCGTACCACGTGTGTTATCAAACATAAGGAAATTGGCCCTTTGAAAATCCCAATTCTTTGGCAAGAAATCATCATCATTTGCATTTTCATCATCTTGTGTCTTGTTGAAATGACTTCTTCTCTTCTTGCTCATCACACTAACAAGGTACTATGACTGTTGATCATCATCGCCATCATCATCATCATTGATCCTGCATCCACAAATCATTAGCATATCGCATCAACATATCATCTAGGAAATACAAGCATTGCATTGCATTTATCACATAAATCATCGCATAACATTCATTTGCATTTCATAACCATTTCACATTACCACCTACTGCATAATCATACATAATAGGCACATAAGCATTATAAGATAATCCATTGTATACATACTCACACACATTACGTTCATATTACATTACGCATCATCATACCACTTAGCATTAACATATCATTGCATCATATTAAATGCAACACATACATTACATTATCATTTAATATGTTTAGGATAATAATATTTGTTATTCTAAGCATCTTAAAAAAAACCATCTCATTTGCATCATATCACAACCATCGTATTCACATTACATCATCCATTTCATCTCATAAATAGCATCATAAATCATTCATTGCATAAATTATTACACATCATTATAAGTGTTACCCAATTTTCACCTATGGGCTCAATCGGGGGAAATTATGTTTTAAATTCGGCATGTGGATTAAATGTGGCTCCCACAAGGGTTGAGCCTAGCATGTAGGTCTTCGAATTTCATTGGGAAGGTTTTCATCTGATGCTATTTCACAGGGAAGTCTATTGGAAGCCTTGCCTCGATCAGATTCTGCACAAAACTCCCCAAAGATAAAGTCACTGAGACCCTCCATTTGTCTTGCCAACTAGCTGTTGTGCTATATTCATTTGAAATCCTCAAGTCGTTGGGACATTTTGGTCACCATGAGTTTCCTATCTCTCCCCGACCAAGGAAGTCCTACCGATAGTCGTTCACAAGGGTGGCGTCGGGGGGAATGATTTGCTTCAGGATGATGTCTCTCCGACTGCATGAAGTCTCGGCGAGAGGAGGCATCATCACTATATGGTATTGCCGACATGGTGGGAGTCTCAACAAAATAGAAAGGTTCGAGCTTGGGAAGAATGGAGGCCTTTAGTGTAATCTCTTGCTGACTCGGAGGGGTTTCACTGCAATGATTTGAGCTCCCTATAACGTCTTCCCAAAAGGGTGTGGTCTCGATGAAAGAAATGTCATTGCAAAGAAAGAAAGGGGCCTCACTGTAATGTCTCGGTGACTGAATAGGGTCTCACTGAAGGGGATTTCCTTCGGCATAATGTCTCACCAAAACATGGGAGTCTCAGTGAAAGAAATGATCGGAGCTTGGGGAGAGTAGAATGCATTCAGCGTGAGGTCTTGCCGACTCGATAGGGTCTTGCTGACCTGATAGGGTCTTGCCGAGTGGACATTTGGAATCGGTAAGACTCCTGGCCACAAAGTTGACTTCGACATGATTTCTCGGTGAAAGAAGTGGTCTCTCTGAAAGGAAAGGAGCTCGGCGAGAGGTCTCGCCGACAGAGGGATGTCTCCCCAAAAAGAAAGGAAGTGGTGAGCTCGGCAAAGGAGTTGAGCTCGCTGTGAGGTCTCACCGACCAAGCAATGTCTCCCCGAAATGAAGTGAGCTTTCACCAAAACAAAAGGACCCTCAGTGTAATCTCTTGCCGACCAGGAAGCTCTTGCTGACCAGGAAGCTCTTGCTGATAGTGGTTCACAAGTTTGAGATCGGGGAGACTCTGAGTGGAAGTTTTACGTTCTGTGGGATGTCCTGCCGACGAGTGATTGTCTTTCTGATGGTTTCAAGGATGTTGATATGACATTTGCAACTCGCTATGAACTCTCACCGACAGTTGTAAGCTATCCTGATGCTGATTTAGAGTGTAATCACATCGGGGAGACACGGTAAGTGTCTCACCGATATGCGATTCAGTCTGAGCGACCTTTGATCGTCTGGCAATCCCATGAAGCATCTGTTTGACCAATTGGAGGAAGCTACAGGTGAGCCATGGCAGTTTGACCAGTGAAAAGAAGATCAACAGAGAGAAAGCGACGTGGATCTGCTTTGAGCTCATAAGCATTCAAAGTAGCTCGGCAAGGAGGTTCGAAGGTGGACAGAGAGGCCTGAAATTAATGTTGTAGTTGCAAAAGATCAAGGAGGTCATTCCTAGAGCAACTTTTCACTGACATGGATAGTGGGGACGTAGCATTAACTTCATTTGAAAAGATCTAGGGGAAGATTTTTCTAAAGGCAGATATTTTTGTAAGCCCTAGGGGCCGACACTTTTAAAGTATATGTGGCATATTTTTCCCCTTTGTAAAGAGAGTTAGAACTCCTTATGCTTTTCGAAAGTCTATGACTTTTGCAGTCCTTTCTCATATTAGCAAACTTTTGTAACTCATTTTGAAGCATAGTATACAGAGTTTACCTCGGTCATTGTTGATGTTTCAGATTACCATCTTGTTCTTGCAAAGTGTTGTGCATTTCAGGTTCATGATCAAGTTATTTTGTGAATTTCTTCTATTCCTTTATGACTTTATCCTTTGTTTTCATGCCTTCCTTTGCAAAAGTATCATTATATAAATCACAAACTATGTTTACATAATCACATATGGATTCTAGTCTGTGAAAAATCTTTTCCTCTCTTGAAAAAGTGTTTGAATCAAACCTGTTTGTGATATATTAATGCAACTTGCTTACAAAATTTGATGTGTAATCATATGGTCATTGAAAATTTTCAAGTGTAGCCTAAGTATTCCATTGCTCTTATCAGTTTGGTGTATCACCATAGGGTTTAGTTTTATTTTTATGCATTCTTTCTCCCTTTTCCTTTACAGAATCAGTAGTTTAGGTGATACTGCCACCATAGGAAGCCGACCTTCTCCGGAGGTTGACCTCTGTCTATAAGAAACCCACATCTTTAGAGGTCTTCCCATGTTACACTGAGGTGTTGAACATCAGGTTCAACAGGGTGCAATTTCAGGTGATAACAATAAGCATAAATAGGAACATACAAAATTCATTACATACAAAGCATACATCCATCCATAATCATTTTATATATAAGCAGGATTCACATATCATTTCGTGCATACCATAGATCATTTCCATATCATTTTGCATATTACATTCCATATCACATATCACCACCATTTGCATCAACATAAATAGATCATCATATAGACAACATCATTACACATCACATAAATACATCTGCATATCATAAGTTAACATAATATAGATCTGTTAGTCATAATCATTACATAATGCATACATCATATAACATCATAAACATCATTACACAACATATAGAAATAAAATCATCCATGCATAAATAAATGGTACACATCACATCACATCAAATCATCATCATATCATATATATCATCAATAATATAACTGTCATAGTACAAGAATAATCGAATCACTGTACATGTATGTCAATTAGTACAAAAAGGCCCATCGGGCTATCAAAAATGAGACCATAAGGCACAAAAGTGTCATCTCGATCAAGGTCTACCCATGTATGTTGCCCTTGCCCCTATCACCATGACCCTCTGTTGGTCTGTGGTTGGTTTGTTGTGACTACTCTAGGACCCGTCCTGCTCTGGGTACGGCCTCATGATAGTGCATCTGATAGTACTCGACCTCTCAGACGACATCCCTATAAGACCTAATGGACACTGTACCCTGAGAGGAGGAGCCTGCCATACTCTCTAACTGATGTCTCCTACCTAGCTCTGTGGCTGTTTATACCTTTACAGCCTGTCTCTGCTGAATGGCCTGATCCTTCTAAGTCCTCATCTGCTCTCTCTCAGCTCGAGCCTAATCCCTCCTAGGTGTCACAGTCTACACCTGGGCTTGCACCTACGTAATCAAAGTACCTCGAGCATCCACCTATCCTGTCGGTTGCATTGGTGGCTGTACTGGAGGCTGATCCTCAACCTAGCTCATGGTGGTGGACCTGTTGGCACCTACTGCTAGTCCCGCATATATACATCTGCCTGATCTGGCTGCACTAGAGGCCCAACCGGCTGGTCCTGTCATACATCACCCCTCCATCCTCATCCTCCCCCTCTACCTCTCACTCTCTGTTAATTGGGGACTGCTCTTGGAATAGTCAATTGTAGGGGAGGCCAAAACTAATCCCTCTATTCCTGTGTCGTGCTTGGATCCATAGGCCCCTAATCATAAGCCCACAGTCGAGCTACTAACTGCCTGAAACTATCAACAGCCTCCGAGGCAGGAATATACCACCCCCATGAAACCTGTGTCATGGTACGAGCGAAGATGGCCACATAATCATCATCGGGATGATCCTCGAGCTCACTAAATTGACACTGCACATGCCCGGACAGATATCTCTCAATCATTGTGTGCTCTTGCCCCTGCATGTACTGGTCCTAGCAGGAAAAGAAAATTTGATCTGGATCGAGGACCCTCCTCTAGTAGGGGATCCCATGCTCACCTGTGTGTGAAGGACACATCGCCTTTGTAGCGCCATACAAGGAGATCATTTGGCACCATCATAACTAGAACAACGCGTGGACATAGAAAAGCAATGTGCTCCCATGCCCAGATGTGAAGAAGTGTAACACCTACTCCAAGTGCTCTGCCATCCATATAGACATACTCGTGTAGATCCCTATACAAAGAGGCAAGAAGAACAGGCCCCCATGCAAAATGAACTGGCCTATCACGAACCATGCGCTCCTAGCAATGCCCCCAACTGGGACTGAAGTATCAGCCTCATCTGTCTAGGGAAACAAGACCCAAAATAACCACTGCAACAACTAGGCGGAAGGGAGGTGCCAGGATCCTATGTCACTCCAGCTCGATTTGGCCCTCATAAATAACGATGTCCTCTATGGCGAGGACCCTGTGGTAGGCATTATGCCCCTCATCCATATCAAATATAACATGCCAACCATGAATTGGCAATCGTAGGATGCGCCAAATGTCCTTCAAAGTGACGGTGGTCTCACTAGTGGGAAGGTGGAATGAAGAAGTCTCGTTGTGCCATCTCTCGGCTAGCGCTGATAGCATCCCCAGGTGCGTGTGAATGGGCATTGCATAAGTGATATACCATAGCCCCATATCTCGAAGTTGATCCTGATCTCTGGCGCTAAGATCCCGCAAGTAATCGAACAAATATTGTGACCTGTGCTCTTGGGAGTAGAGCTCCCTCCCCACGTCCTGCATCAAGGAAGGTCACTAGGTTAGAAATTTTGAAAAATTCTTTGTCTGGCATCCAAGAAACCACTCCAGCATTGGAATCTGTGAAGGCGTCGCAGTTTTATTATTTTCAAACTCTGACGCTAAGGCACAAAATGCTAAAATAGCACTGCCATGGTGCACTTTCCCTCCTAGTGGCACACTTTGAGGAAATAAAAGACCACCGTGTTTCACTTTGCAAATCACCCCGCTGGCCACGAGCTCAGCATCAGAGCTTTCAAACTCCAAACTCCGTTGCCACGACACAATATCATACTGAGCAGCACAGTTTGATTTTTGAGCAGTGCTATATAGCACCACTGCAGAATGACCGACTTTGAATGCATTAAATGAAGGCTAAAAATAAAAAATGAAGCTCAGGAAAGGGTCAATTACCGGTGCCCCGATACCGAGTGGTCGCTGGTACGTCCAGACTAGATCAGAAATGTGCAGGGGAATTTGTCGTTGCGCCATATCATTAGGAGGTCAGAGCTGAAATCTCAAGGTTGCTAGATGGCTATGTGAAAATGACTTGAAAGTGACCCCTCGCGCCCCTTTTAAGCTTAAAAATTAAGGTTTTTTCACCCTGATTGGCTGTCCTACTAGGGTTTTGGACCCTCGAACCTGTTTCTGTCCAGTTGAGGCCTGTTTTACATTGTTTTATTGTGTTTAGACATGTTTTTAGCCTCCTGGAGCCTTTTCGGATCTGTCGGGCACCTTGTCCTCTTTTTTCACGAAATCACCCAAAAATTAAAATTTTTGTCCAATCTCTTGAGGGGGCAATATAATGGCATGTTTTCTCTCGACAGGTAGCAATGGGGCAAGATTTGAAATAACAAAAAAAATTCAACTTTGATCGAGATCGTTTATTCTTTGAACCAACGCAACAAGTGCATTGCTTCAAAGAGGGGTAAAATGTAAACACGTAAAATGTACCGATTGAAATTGTGCATCTGATTTTGACTACTAACATCATTTCATCCTGAATCATAATTCAATCTAACAATTTAATCAAATTCCCCTATCTAATTAAATTCATCAATATTCCTCTCTTAATTAAATAAATCAGTTATCTAATTAAGTCACATCTTCTCGATAATTAAATTAATCATTTGATCTAACTATCCCTATTTAATTAAATAATTAATTTTATTTAATTAAATCTCTAAAGTCTATCTATTAAATTAAATAAATTAAAACCTTATTTTATTTAATCTAACATCATCTCTTTAATTAAATAAATCAAAATCTTTATTTAATTAATCTCTTATCACATTTTTCTCATTATTTGATTTAAATAAATCATAAAATCTAAGTCAAATAAGTCACATCACCTAATCTCCTATTAAATTAATTAACCCTTGATTAATTGAATTCTAATTCATGTCCCATCCTCTAGCTTTTCCCACTTGCACATGAAAATAGATTTAATTGATTTATTAAATCCTCTATATCCTCAACAAGTCATCTTTTGGAATATTCCTCCAAGTTTGAATTCAAATTCCAAGTTGACATGTACATCCAACAAGGCATTTACTCCTTCTTACATGTCCTTTGCCTTGAGCCAAGTGGCATTTATTGCATTTTTGATTCCCTCCTACAAGTCATTTCAACAAATTTGAAATTAAAAAATATGCATTTATTGGCACAATCCTCAAAACTTGCACATCCTCCATCCACTCATAGATTGACAAGTGGCATCTTGCCATTGGATGAATGTTAGTCCCACATTGCTTAAATTTGGACATTCATCCATCTTGGCATTCTATAAATAAAGAGCTCATATCCTCATTTTAGGATCCACAAATTATGCAAAGTTACCATGCTCAAATATCTATCAAATTCCATCCATCAATCTTGAACCTTAGCTAGGTTATGCAGGTTTTTAGCTTGGAGCACTCTTCAACATCAACAAAGTGGATCAAATCTCTTCATCACATCAATCTTGCATCATAGGAATTGGGAAAGGGCCAATTTTCACATGAAATTGGCACCAATTCCCCCATGGGATGAAGAGTTTTCTGACTTAAATTAGGATTCAATCTTTATTTTGTTATTTCATTGTGTTTTTCATTATATTTTTCTAATTTGAGTTATGTTAATGGATTTCATGGGGAATCCTTGTTCTTGCTTGCAAATTCTAATCTAATGTGTTTGTTCTTATTGTTATAGGTATTAGGATTGGGGTTCACACAAGGGTTTATCCCTTTATACAACATCTTAACATGCACTTTGAACATTTTCATGTTTAAGTCAACTCATGATGACTAGTTGAAAATGGGAAACATGAGCCCAATTTAAATTTTAAATTTTAAAAAATTTCATGCCAAAATTGAATAGGTAACAAAAGGTTGATATTGGAGATTATATCAAAATATTTGGGATGCTTATAGATAGCTTAGGTTATTTTTCTAACATTTATGGAAAACTACATCATTTATTCACTGCCATTGCATTACAAAAATAGGACAAAACAAGGCCAAAAGAATAAGTGTAAGGTCTTCATTTTCACCATTACACCAATACAATGTTCTTTTGAAACCATTAGCTTTAGAGTTTAATATATAATAGTATTTTCAAATTTTGTATTCAATTGATATGGACTACTTTCAGTCACATTAAACATTTTGAAATTAATATAAAATTTTAATGTCATATATAAATAATTGTGATAGCTATAAAAAAAGATGATTTGAGATTGCTTTTGCTAATAATTATGTTTATATTTTTCACCAACCTTTCATTCTTAAATAGACCATAAACTATAAACTTAAAATATTACAATATAATCCTTCTAAAACTGATACAACCTAAATAAATGAGACTCCATATTCTTGATACAGCATTGCAATCCACTCTAAATTGATAGTACAGTATAATTCAAAACATTGGTTAAAAAAAATTCAAAATTACTACTGTCTCAAATAATCATACCATATCGATTTTAAGTAATAGGAAAGCTCCGTAAAATTAATATTTAAAATCAACTTTCCCAATCGGTATTGCTTTTAGAAGTCATGTTCAACCTTCTCGTCAAGATTTCTATGGGAGAGGAGCCCACAATTTAATAAACCAGCTATGTTAAGACACTTTTATCAGACTAATAATTTTGGGCTGAATTAGCGTTCCTTGACTTCCTACCGTATAGGTAATGTGTGCATTCTATAACATTAAATCCTTGAGATATAGATAGAAAGAAGTTTAATTTTACAAACTTGTGAAAAACCACCTATTGAAACAACTCTTTACTAGTAAGATTTCACCTTTGAAACAGTTGAAGGAAAGAATCTGAATATAACCAATCTCTTTTGCAGGTCATAGCGAACTAAGCAACTCATTCCACAACATAATGAAGAACCCCATCATTTTACAATGTTCAGAAATCATGTGCACTGGCAATCACCTTCACAAATTTCAAAAACACCAATATTTCAAGCATGCTTGAAATACACAGAAAGCTACAGGAGACCATTGCTATGTCATTTCCTTTAAGCCCAGACGAAATGGTAGAAAGATGGTAGAAAAGAAGCACCCAATATATTCACCAAGCGTTCAATTACTACGTTGATCTGTACAATAATTTAGTCATTCATTTGTGTATCTATAGGAAAACTCTATCAAAACTAGAAAATGACTAGCTCCCATATTACTCACTGTTCCACCTTCAAAATAGTTCATAGACTGTCATACAATAGAAAACAAGAAGTTTGACATCCACTCGCATAGAACTCGGCTGCCCACAGGTAACTATGAAAAACAAGCACAAGCTTAACAGCAGCTTCTCAAGGGCATTCATTGCAGATAGGTGACGCCACTGCAATGGCATTAGTGCCCATAGTATGCTGCAAAGGGAGCACAGCTGCTTCCCAAATCTTGCATCTCCTCTCCACACTTGTCCCCTCTGGCTCTCACTACCTACATTTGACACAACTGCCAAAATCACCACCAAACATACGTGGGAGAATTCAAATTCAATTTAAAGTTTAACGGCGACTGTTTGAACGGGAACGGATGTTGGCGAAAGAACGGACCCACATCTGCCACCTAAACAGTCAAAGCTACTTAGAGTGTGCTGGTTAAGCCCAGCCGAAGTGTTATTCATATTTTCCATGCTCCCAATTACATTCATAAAATTTCATTTCCATCCACTACTCATTCTCATAGTATTATGTTGGAGGAGGTGCTATAAATTCTATATGCTACACAATATTCCCATAAATGCTCACAAATAAAACAAGGGATATATGATACCTTGAAGGAATGTGTTTTAATCAATAAATTAGCTAGAAGTCTTGACATCTCAATTCATAATATTTAAGTGGGGCATCAAATCAAATAGTATTGTACCCATATTGTGTGTATTCAATGATATTTCTTGATATAGTGAAAAATAGCAAGAAGATGATGTTGACGTGCTAAGGAGAGCAAAAATTATTTGAAGCTCCATCAGAACCAATGATGAATTATCATCTCTAAAGTTATGGTGATATCATTTGTATCTAAATTTGTTTGTCCTTTCGATAGTTTATCTATAACTATAGATATTACTAGTTAATATATCTTTATATAAAATCTATATAATTAACACTGTAAGATATCTTTATTGCACTTTTCCCTTGTAACGATGGTGCCAATGGTTCCAAGCACCCCTAACTAAACTCTAACAGTGAGGTAAATGCATTGTCATGACAACAACTCTACTACTATTGGAAACACAAGTGTAACACAGACTACTGAACATAATGCCTTTGTCCTGATGATAATAGATATATTTCAATTTTATTTTATTTTATGTGTCATCTCTATGGCCATAACATAGATGAGACTGAATCCTTTGGGCTCGACAACATTACTGTCTTAGGTTTTCCATTTGTTTATTTCACTTGGACTTTGATAATGTAGTCGTTTCCTTGACTGTCTTAGGGTAGTTATGTAGATAATGACTCCTAAAACTGATGGAGGTGAAGGTGTTTTAATTTTGAACCCTAGTTTTAATACTAATGTATTGTATATAAAATTATAATAAAAAAACACCAGTACTTCTATTAATTAAAACAGAGCATGGTGATTAAATTCCCACAACTCTTAAACATAAGATGTGGAGAAGATAAAGGCTAAAATGCCATCTCAAAATTTTGAGTAAATTTTTGCATTAATGAAAAAAAACTGAACTTGATCGCTTTAATGTTAAAGACAATAATTTTCTGCACTTGCTAAAGTTGTAGCTTAATGGAAAACCTAAATTACAAGAGTTATAATTAATGACTACAGAGCCAAATTATTGTAAATGAAGAGCACAAGAGTTAGTCTTGATATCTTGGGCTTGATAGCCAATGAGTCACTTTTGAGGCTTTACCCATGGCAGTTGATAGGGAGAAATTCCTAAAAATTGAGAAGTGGACATGAATGCTACTCTAGTGTGTAGAGGTACAACCCTACAAAGGGTAAAATGAAACATTAGTCTTTTTCCTATTTCAAAGCTTGTCAATTTGTAGGTTGAATACACTATGAATCAAATTGCTATCAATTATGACTGTTGTCCATATTCATCAATATGCTCTATAATTTATAAAAGTAATTCCAAGCTAATATAGGAAAATAGAGGAAGAAAGCTAATTGTCTTAGAAATTACCAGAAATTTAATTGGAACCCATAATTTCCAACTTGTAAACCAAGCAGAGAAAAAGTAATTAGAAAATCCAATAACATATCGTGAAAACAAATGAACCAATATATCTGTCTAAAAAATTTAGCAATTTTAGGAGCAATTGTATTCTCACCTGCAATAAGAGTGGGGATCCCATCCTTTCAGTATTGTGTGGGAAGCTCTTTAAACTTTCTTAGCCAGAGACTATTCCATGCAAAAATAACTCCTACTACACAAGGACCAACAACAATCTGATTCAAAGCCACCTGAAAAAGAAGGTGAAAATTCAAATATTTAGTGAAGCTAAAACAAGTCTGTAATATTATGAATTAAAACTAACCGAGCATCTAATTACAAGCATTCAGCTCTCAACATGAAATTCAGAAAGCTTACTAAAAACTAAAAATTCTCCTTGTCTCTAAACTTAGTGTCTATGAATTGTTTGCAGTTACAGTATAGACATTGCATGAGAAGACAAAATTCTAAATAAAATATGTAGTACTTGGCTGGTATTAACAAATCTAAATAAGAACTGCTATGCTAAATATAAATTGCAATAAATCTTCTCTCCATTTTCTAAAGTTTAGTATTGTTTCCTTTCAATTTGGAAATTAAGTGTGTAATTTAAAACCTGGCCAGTAGAGAGTAAATCCACTTTATCATTACCTTTATAGAAAGGTTTCTCAAAGACTATCCTACAAATACTCTGTCACGCAACTCATACCATGCCTGAGTACTTGAGCCATACAATAGGAAACCATAGGATGTCATCCTCAATGCCCTTAGCCAATCATGAATATATAAGGTCTTCTGCAGAATACCCTGTTTACAATTTTTTTTTTCATTAGCAAGGATTATTTTAAAAAGTGTAAGAGTAAGTTAGAAATTAGTACTCTTATCCAATCATGACCCATGTTTCTCAACCTCTTCATTAGAATACTTTTTAACAAAACTATTTTACAAAAGCAATATCTTGAAAGAGCCCTAATAAGCATTGAGATTACTTGAAATTAACGCTCTTAGCTATTCATAACTTCATAATCTTTTCATAAGATCCCACTATTTATCAAAATTTATGCAATTAAGATGACTTTTTTTGCAAGATCTTAAGATATTTTTAATTATTTGACCTCAATCCTCTTAGCTAGTCATGTTCTTCATCAAGAAAAATTAATTATAAATTTTGCAGAGGAGCATTTTAAAAGAACCATAAGAAATTGAAAACCATTGGAAAATCTGGGACCAGTGCCCTTAGGCAGTCACGATCCTTGTGTAAGAGAAGCAACTGCAAGTATGGTAAAAATTCCCCTTATTTTAAAGAGAAAAAATAAAATAAAATGGGTGTTGGTTAAGCACAACCCTAAACAATACCAATGATCATTGCCAGTAATGACAATGTTAGATCTTTATCAGATGCTGTTATTTTTCCAATAATAGCAAAGAGTGTTTGTATAGATCAATAAAAAATGTTTTAAAATCATATGAGATCAATGATCTTAGCCAGTCATGCACCACATTTAAGAGAAATTGAATGATAACACTTAGTAATTTGAAACAGTGGTAAAAAAATCATTCTAATCATCTAATAGCAATTCCCTTTACCAGTAACGACTGTATTAGCTATTCATCAAAACTCCTTGTTTACGATATATATTTCAAAATAGCAAGAGTATTTTGAAAGCCACACAAAACTCAGATTTAAACCATTTAAACGTTTTAAAGTTTTATTCCTTCAAATTTCCAGAAACAGGGGAAAAATCAACTTACTTTCTAAGAGTTGTGGCTATTATGGAGTTTGGAGCACAACCTCGCATCACATCAATAGCCAGACCCATCATTTTGCGTATAGGATGATGCATAAAACTTTGTCCTAAAACTGTGCATCTCACAAAATCCATGCCATCAATGGTGAAAACATCACTTGTCTCAAAAGATAGAATGTAGCGATATGCCGAGGGATCTTCAGCCTTTGTACGGGTAGTCAAATTGTGAAAATTATGAGTTCCAACATACTACCTTAAGCTCTTAAATTCTCTCTTTCCTTCTCCCCATAGTAAAAGTTTCTCTTCATGGATGGCTGATCAATTTGCCCCACTGATAACTTCAAAATTTTAGATCCTTTCTAATAAATGGCCTACTCCAAACCATAAATAGGTAGTGTTGACTCCATATTTTTGGATTGTTTATTGGTGCTTGCAACATGAATACCATTACCCGTTTTCATTTCAGAGGGGTTTTTAGTTTTCTCATTGAATTTGTTATCACTCATAACTTCCATAACGATCCCATCCAAAATCTTCAAAGTTCCCTCATTCGATTCACCATTGTCCACAACATCTTTAACCATAACAGGAGATGAAGAGCCTTAGTGGATATGTGACACTGACATGTCTTGCATGGCTCTTCTACGTTGCAGGTTCACGAGAAGCCGCATATCGCAAGAGGTGGTACATTCAACTAAATCGTTCATACCATGCACTCAACGGAGGATTTTCTTATTGGAATTACTCCCAATTGCTCCCACCAGCATTAACTTCACCGTACCTTTCTGCAGCAATGAAAACAAAGTCTCTTCTACTTCCTGCACATGCCACAATTTTGTCTACTCATTCTTTGTATCAAGACATTTTTTGCCTATGAATTAAATGCATAAATCAGTCCTTAGATTTTAAAAATCTACGCTCGAAAAGACATAAAGGAATTGTAATTAATTATTTTTTGTGTGTCTTCTATTTGTTGTGCTTATGCGTATTTCTCAAGTAGACTTTTATTTGTAGATGTATGTGTTAAAAGTTAGGGGAAAACCCCCGATTGCTGTTCATGATCCGATTGCCGTTCACTCCTCGTTCACCTGTCCCCCCAATATCCGTTTACATTTTAGTCATTAAAATGTTGTAGTTATGCCAATAAAAAATTAAACATTACACCAGTGTATGTTCACTACTTAGTCTGTAACCAACCAACAACAAAAAAACAATTTAAACATATATTGGTACAATTATGTTTTCAACACAAGTCAACTTGCAAAAAATAAAGTCATTTATGAATTAAATAAGGTACACTGATGTTTACAATAACCACTCCATGCAAGTGGCTTAAAGTTTCTAGTGCACTGTATTTACATGTATACATAAACAGTTAATGGTGCACAATGTCACATAATTTAAAACATTATAAAGAGTTAATGGTGCACATGCTGACATAATACAAAACATTGATCAGCTTTATGAGCTTCCAGTTTCATAATCACCCACACATCGCTTGACATCTTCATGCATTAACTCCATCCACTTCTGGTACCTGCATAAACAATTAATGGTGTAAGGCTCCATAATATACCAAAAAACACAGTATAATTCATATATCTGACTGAATTTAATAGAGCCACCTATTTTGACAATTAAACCAAATATAAAATTGATTTCCTAAAGGCCACGACAAAACTCAAGCATAGATGGCCACTGCAAAATGAAATGACAGATTGTTTCCCACAAAAAATTCAAATTTGAAACTCACCCACCATAATTCAATGCATTCAATTTACCCATTTGAATGATTTTTTAAGAGGGAATTCCCATGGTCATTTTCATTACGAATTCTCCCCTTCTTTCACTGAATATCCTCTGTAGACTTCAGAGCTTACTAAGGCAACTTTTGCACAATCCTCTTAAAAGGGAGCTTATTCAGGTCAGTACACCCAGAATAAGTAAATTCGTGTTTTTATTTATCAATATACTAGATTTACATTTATGTTGTTTGTTTCATTATTCAATATTATCTTTTATATTTATGTACTTAGTGTTTACATTATTTTCAGCCTCTTTGTTTTACATTTATGTTGTTTGTTTCAATATTTAATATAATCTTTTCTATTTAAGTACTCACTGGTTACATTATTTTTAGGCATATTGTTCTACATTTTTGTTGTTTATTTCATTATTCAATATACAATGTTATATTTAATAGGCATAATGTTTTATTTATTCAATATATTTAATGTTTACATTATTATTAGGCTTAATGTTTACTTTTATGTTGTCTGTTTCATTGTTCAATATAATCTTTTATATTTATGTACTCAATGTTTACATTAATTTCAGGCATACAAATAATTTTGCTTTCACTCAGCTATTCAACCTAGCATTATTTAATCATATCATAGTTACATTATATTTATATTTATGTACTCAGTGTTTACATTATTTTCAAGCATACCAATAATTTTGCTTTCAGTCAATTGTTCAACTTAGCATTAAATCCATTATTTAATCATATCGTAGTTACATTTTTTTCACCTACATTCATCATAAATCAAAGATTATAATAGCTCAACATTATACCATACATCAAATATAATAACATGAGCATTACCCATTTTTTAATCATATCATAGTTATATTCTAAATCAGTCTTTAATAATGCGTAGGGTTTCATCATAGCAAATTGTATATATAAATAAATATATATATAATCTGATAAGAATGTGTATTGTTTCATCATAGCAGATTATTATATATAATCTGATAAGAATGTGTAGGGTTTCATCATAGCAAATTGTATAGATATATATATGTGGTAAGAATCTAGTGTTTGATTGCATTTTGGCATCTTTAAAAATTATTTTTGTGTATGGCATGAAGGGTTTGATTGTAATCATTTCTATTTACATGTGATTGTCGACTGGTAGAAAAATGATCCGTCGTGAATTATTTTGTCTTATTATGTCATATTCTTATTAGACTATAGACATACATACATACATACATACATACATATATACATAAATATATATATATATATATATATATATAGTCATGCCATGTATTGTTTCCTCATATCAAGCCATGTAGAGTTTACATGTGACCAGTACAAATTTGATCCACCTCTCTCACCTACAAGATTGTTTGTTCAATAGTGGATTTTTGTTGGGTTCGATGGTGTTTGATTTCATTTTGGCATCTTTAAAAATAATTTTTGTGTATGGCATGAAGGGTTTGACTGTAATCATTTCTATTTACATGTGACTACCTACTGGTAGAAAAATGATCCCTCGTGAATTATTCTGTCTTATTTTGTCTATGGCATCGACTTTTTGACTGCTATGCCTTTTTTTGACATTATTCTATGAAGTAATCACATGTAATGTGATTTAAATAGAACATTAACAGAATTTTGACCAAGTATAATCATGAAATTTATTGGGTATATAATAAGATACTTAATCTTCAAAGATTTTTTCATTTCATCTTATATGGAGCTGCAAAAAATGTCTCCACCTCTCTTCACCTGCAAGATTTCTTTTTCAATAGTGGGTTTTTTGGGCGTCGTTAATGCTTGAGCGCTATGATTTTTGTTGACATTATTCTATGAACTAATCTCATTTTATTCTTTGCTGTACTAACAAGTTATTTAATTTTTACTATATGTGCAGGTTAACTCAAAAATTATGGCACCTGCTAGAAGGACTACAAGGGTTGTAGGAAGAGGAAAATGTGCAATTAGAGTAACTTGTGGGTTGCACTTCATTGAAACACAGCTTGATGAGTAAGTTCATGCAAATCCCAACCCACAAGATGTTCCTAACTCTTCACATGAAGCCACCAACACAATAGAAGTCAAACCTCCTGTTCAGCCAAATGTTCAACCTGTTGTGCAACTGCCCTCACCTGTACCCATTAGGCAGTGGACATATGTTGATATGGAAGGAGCAGTTAAGAGTGTTGAAGAACACAACATGTCAATCAGGGCAGCAGCAATCAAGTGGGGTATGCCACCTAGTAGTTTGAGGGCATGGCTGTTAGGACAAACCACCACAAAGAGGAGGGGTCCACATATAATTTTAACTGAAGAGGAGGAGACTGAAATTGTCCAATGGTGCAAGGACATGGCAAGATTGGGCCACGGACTGCAAGTAAATCAACTACAAGCCACAATTTCCCAAATAACTGCAAGTTGACCCAATCCTTTCACAAATGGGGTCCCTAGGAGGTCATGGTGGGCAGGATTTCAAAGAAGGCACATAGATTTGACAATCAAAGCAGCTGAAGGAGTGGACAGTGACAGAGCAATTATGGTTTGTTCTTCTATCGTGCAAGCATTCTACGACAACCTCAAGAACCTGATCAAACTTAACCACTATGGAGCAAGTTGAATATGGAATTGCAATGAGACTGGTATTCAGACTAGTAGGAACTGTGGCATGAGAGTTATTGCCAAATTGGGTACAAAATGTGTACCACATTTGGTTTCAAAAAGTAGAGAGTAGATCACAGTGTTGGCTTGTGTAAGTGTAGCTAGGATAAGCATTCTCAGGTTCTACTTGTTTAAATCAAAGAGGCACATGTAGAACTATATCTTTAATTGTGAGGGAGGGGCATTGATGGAAATCCAAGAACATGCATGGATGACAAAGGAAATATTTCTCAAATGGTTAGACCATTTTGTAGCTAATATCCCCAGTGGGGTTTCACCGACAAACATGGCCCTTCTCATTTTTAACGGTCATGGCAGCCACGTGGCTTTCAAGACCATTGAACAATCAAAAAAATTAGGAATAGACCTGCTAACGTTGCTTGCTCATACCAGTCACAAGCTGCAGCCATTGGATGTCAGCGTTTTTGCTCCATTCAAGACATATTTTAAAGAGGAAAGAACCATTTGGCAGCCTACAAGCCCGCATATTGATATTGGACGTGAAGAGTTGGCAAGTCTTGCAAGCCAAGCTTTCAGAAAAGCCTTGAAACCAAGCAACATTGTTAGTGAGTTCCACAAAACAAGAATATGACCTCTTAATCAGTTAGTCCTTGACAACGACATGGGCCCAAGTGAGGGCTATGTTGTTGAAGATGATGTTGCAACTCCTATAATAGAAGATGAACCAGTCACAATGGAAACTGAAGATGATGTTATGGAAGCAGAGACATGCTTGAGTCTTCTTGGTTACAATGAGGATGTAATAGATGGTTTTGTGAGGGAATATGATGCAAAGGAAGTGGCAAGTGATGTTGCAGCAGAATGCAATGGGGGTGATGAAGCTGCAACACACATCCAACGAGAAATCCAACAAGTTTTAGCAGATTTCCAACCAGAAGTTCAACCAGTTATTGCACCCTCCACTGAAGATACAACCACTACATCAATAGGCCTGAGTTTTCCAACTCAAGTTAACCAACCAGAATGGATGCATGAAGCAGCCAAAAACCTTGGAGTGCAAATAAATCCAATTGAGGAAGAAGTCAGCCTCTCTATGCCTTCCCCACCACATGTTGATCCAGCTGAAGTAATACATTACTTCCCTAATGCAAGGAATTGGCAAGAGCATAGTGATGGTCAAAGTGAAGATTCCAGTGCTATTAGTGAGGAAGAAATTGAGTTTGTTCCATGCACCCCACATGATGGATCCCAAACAACAAGACCAATCAACAAATTCTTGAAACTTCCAGTGTAGAGGGTGCAAGGAACATCACTGAGAGGTCGTTCTGGAGTGCTTCGCCTTAGTAGGAAGTCCCAAGTACTAACATCTGATGCCTTCATCGAATTGTTCAGCCAACAAGAGGTAGAGAAGAAAAGGCAAGAGGAGTTGCAGCAACGTAAGAAGGAGCAGATGTTGCAGAGAAAGGCAGACCATCAAGCGGAAGCAATTATAAATGAAGCAACAAGTGCTGAGAAGCAAGTAAGGAAAGCGATAGAAGATGAGCAAAAAATGATAAGAATGCAAGAGAAATCCATTAAACAGGAGCAAGCCAAGGTTGAACGTCTACAAAAGGAAGCAAAAAAGAAAGCAAAAAAAGCAGAGAAGAGAAAACATAAGTCTACAGTGGGGGATCCTACACCCACCCATCATCCTATCCTGCTTGATATGATGAGCATTTTGACACTAACCTTTACAGCCATCAACAATATGCAGGTTGGGAGTGGCTCACAACAAATTGGATTAACTGCTGATGCAAGCCAGGAATTACTTGCTCAAATAGCAACATGCCTTCAAGGAGGTATTAACCAAGTATCACCTCCTACAAGTGGACCTGACTCAGCTACTGGCAGATATATCACGCCACCACATTTTCCTAGAAATATGGACAGTTGATTATGTCCATATTCAATTTTGTTTTTTGATCGATGTAGCAATATATTTTGGTGATCTAGTTTGCAAATCAGATCTATTTATCTGCTTAAAGTTATAACTATGATATGATTATAAGATGTGATAATGCTGATGTAATTATGTTTCAAGTATGTTTGATTGATGTTTTTCTCTTGCACCACCCAATCAATTATTGCAATTTGATTCAAAATATAATTATGATATGATTATAAGATGTCCTAATGTTATTATTGTTTGTTATTGGAACCTCAAATTTTTATGCCTCATATGTTTGATGATGGTTTCGGCCTTCTATTTTCTATGTTGTCACTAATTACACTATGTTTCAGTCTTTGTCAATAAAAAATAATCACAAAACTTTGTTAGATAAACCCATACGCATGGTTTGTTGAAGCAATATGAAGACAATTATATTCTCTTATCAATTATCAGTATAAAAAATTAATGGAACTACATGTTAATTATCAGATTAATTATATATATACACATAGACACACACACACACATATATAGCTATATATGTACATACATATATGCATAACCATATATATGTATGTACATATATACCTATTGTATACGCATAAAAATGGTCATGTCTATAATCCTGGCAATTAATTAAATATTTATTATTTAATTAATTTTTCTAAAAATCCTCTACATATGATTAAATTTAATTAATTTAATTATATTGTTCATTCATCTTATTCTTCCTTCATAAGTAAATAAATTTATTTTATTTAATTATTTTCATATGTCCACTTAATTAATTAAATAAATACATTTTATTTATTTAAATTAATTATCATTGTTTAAATTTAAATTAAATCTTTTGATTTAATTAAGTTTAAATATTTCTCTTTCTTCTATTTTAAATTATTCTTCTAATTAATTAAATATTTCATTTAATTAATTTCATAAATGTGATTTAATTAAATAAACCTTATTTAATTAAATATCTTATGCTTTCTTTCTAAATCACAACTAGATATTTTATTATCTTCTGTTTTCTTCTCATATCATAATTAAATATTTTATTTAAATATGAGATCTTCTACTTTTTTCAAAAATCCTGATTAAAGCTTTCTTCTTATCACAAACTTTCTTCTGCTTTTAAAAGCTTAATTAAATATTTCATTTAATTAAGAAAAAACTAAATATCATCCACAAATAAATAATTGAATTTTTAATTCATTATTTATCAGCATTTAAATCTTTCTTTTATTCTTTTAAAGAAAGATGATTTCTTATCTTCTTATCTTCTCTTTCGTAAAAATGGAAAAATCTTGTTTTCAGGTTTTCTTCTATTTTCCCTTCAGTTTCATCCATCTTCGACCATTTGATCTGTCAAGAATTATCACAACCGTCAATCAAGACAGCCAATCAGAAGCTTTTGAAAAATCTATAAATACAACCTCTCACAATTCATTTAGGGGGTTGATTCTTAAGTATCTTCACTCTGTCAAAATTATTCTTCAAACATTATATCTTTCATCCATCATTCTCCTTCAAACCTTTATCACATCGTTATGCTGCAGAATTGAGCAACCAACATTCCTCTACAATCAACCTTCGAAATCTTGCATCCTTGTGCAGGTGGAGAAGAGCCATGGAGATCAATCAACACTAGTTTGAAAATCGGTTTGCAGTTTCTTTGTTTACTATTTTTATTTTCATTCTAGTTTGTGTTTCATGGTGCTTGATAGGATTTAATTTTTTTATTGTCTTCAATGCATTTAAACCTTTGATATTATTTACCTATCTACACCTATCAATATATATATATATGTATATACATGCAGACATATAATTAATCTAATACTAACTAATCTCATAATTACTGTATACTATTGCTCATTTCATCTAACTTTCATATATATAAAAAGACACATTTTTCAGTATTACTAGGTCATTTCCAAAGTGAATTCATAGACTTTACCTGTCATTAACGCTGAATGTCTTCTGTTGATTGTGGATAAGTCCTCACATTCTTGCCATTAAGAGACCAATGCCAATAAATATATTCCTCCAATGAAATAAGCATCTGATAAGAAAAGTATTTATTTATGAACATGTGTATACCAGAAAATGTAAACATATCATAAAGCATTCTAAACAAAATGTCCCTATAGAGTTTGTTGTGTTAACAAACACAACTTTTTTGGTATGTTGATAATCCACATGCTTGATTCACCTCTCCACACTCTCGCTTGCCTGCAAAATAATTGTAATAAACAGGGGTAGTACTCGGTACTCGTAAAATTCCAACATCAAATCATCCTTACAATATTGCATGCACAACAATAAGAGTTTTCATTGGAGCATTAAAATCCACAATGTTTTGATCCTTGGTATGAAGCTGAAAATAATAGTGTGTATTACATATGATGGCACCATACATGGCAGAGTGGAATAGAATGGACATATATATACATGTATATGTATGTGTATACATGTATATCTATATGCATATACATATACATCTATATAAATATACATATATTTAGTGACAACCGTTGCACGAATTTATTTGATAGTGTGTATTGTGCATATACTTTGTGCCACGACTTTCAATAAATATATGTATATCTATATAAATATACATGTCTATGTTTATACATATACATTCATACATACATATGCATATACATGTGTATATGTATTTGTATATACATATACATGTACATGTATATGTATATGTATATACAAATATGTAATCTAATTATTGAAACTCATATAATAAGTGGAAGAAAATAGATAAATATATTATATGTTGTGATATGATTACATAATGGATAATGATCATTTGAAAAAAAAGTCAAAACTGAATATTCTATATGGCTGAAAATAATGTAGACACTGAGTACATAAATAAAATGAAATAGACAACATAAATGTAAATCAGGTATACTGATAAATAAAAACATGAATTTACTTATTTTGAGTGTACCAACATGAATAAGCTCCCTTTTAAGATGAATGTTCATAGGTAATGTGCATAGGTTACCTTAGTAAGCTCTGAATTTTGCAGAGGATATATAGGGAATTCCCTCTTATTAAATCATTGGAATGTGCAAATTCAATCTTCATGGGAAACAATATGTCATTTCATTTTGTTGTGGCCAATTATGCATGAGTTGTGCTGTGGCTTATAGGAAATCAATTTTATATTTGTTGTAATTGACAAAATAGGTGGCTTGCATAAATTCAGTCGTACATATGAATTTAATTTTTTTTTTTTTGTTTTGTTATATGTACAATGGTGAATTTTGTAGAGGATATGCAATGAAAGCATATGCAAATTCGTAGTGAAAATGACACTGGAAATTGCCTCTTATAAAATCATTAGAGTGTGTATATTGAATGCATTGAATTGTGGTGATTGACTTTCACATTTGTATTTTCCTGCCAAACAATGGTGTGTTGAATGAAAAAAGGCCTATTAACAATTATCATTTCACCTATTTCAAGTTACGTTTGTATGCAGGCCCCATCAAAATATCACGTGGGTCCGTTAGGAGGTGGTCCCTTTACCATCAACCTCATCACATTAAAATGTTCTCCACGTGCCCCATATTCCTTCATCAAACCATGCATATGAGTTAACCACGTACCCCTTAAGCCTTCATCAAACCACGCGTACGTGTTAACTTAACTACGGGTTGCTAGGCAGCTTTAAGCCCTAAAGTCTTCATCTCCCGTGGTTTTCTTCCTCATTTTCACCATTATTATCCATATAAGATTATACATATATAATCTGATATATATATATATATATATATATATCAGATTACATATGTACAGTCTTATATAGATATATATCTATATCAGATTACATTTAAGTTAAGGTCCATGCCATTTTCACCTTTATTATCCATATAAGATTATATATATATATAGATATATATGTACAGTCTTCTATAGATATATATCTATATTAGATTACATGTGCTAAGGTCCATGTCATCTATATATGATTACATATGTTAAGGTCCATATAATCTAATTGATATATTATTATCTGATTATATGATATACGAGATGAAGTTTTGAAGAGACATGAATATCTACCCATGAGTTGTCTATTCATTATATAACTATGTCTCAGCAAAATATCTGTGATCTGTAGTTGTGTCTTGCAACAATGAAATTTTTGATATTAAGCTATGGCTTATAACCTTTAAGTTAATACTACTTGTAAGTTCTCAACTACAGATACCAAATTATAGTTATGCATCAAAAAGATCAAAATTTTCTCTCCATTAAAGAAAAATGTAATATGAAATTGTTAGTTAGTACTATGAAGTTCACCTTCCAATAAATAAAACTGAACCATTTAAAGTCTTAGTTGGAAATATTAAACAAATCGTGCAATTGAATTTTTCAATATAGAGACTAGAATGTAGCTATGGTTTCAAGCTTCAATGCAAGGGCATCTTGATTTGTGGCTCTAGCCTCACTGCTAAATGCTAACATAAGCTATTTACAACAACAAATTTAAAGAAACGAAGAGTCAAAGAATATAGTTTTTAAAGTTTTGTTTGAACTAGGATTTCCCTTAAATGACAAGATACACATGTTGGGTATGGGTTACAAAGCAGACAGTAGTCATACATAACTGTTCGGAAAATCTCAAAGAGATGCAAATTCATTTTATAATAATGTTTTATTTACACTACAACTAAGTTACATTAAAAAAGAGTTTAGGGTTTAATATGATGAAGCCTTTTGCAATTCTTAAGTTGTATATCAAGTAGGAACTTGGCAAATGGATTTGTTCGAAACCTAATTCATCATGATTTTCTTTTATCATGTATGCCATAAGGATGTTTTTTCCCATTATGCTTATAAAATATCACCAAAATAGAATCATGGATGATTGTATAACAAGCTATTGTCAATGTCAAGACTCAAAACAGGTTAACATACTCTATGCCCCATTCAAATGAGCTTTCCTACGTTGCTAAACATGCACTACACAAAGCCAATGTGAGATATGTACCTTAAAAAGAGCTTTGTTTAAGATTCTTTACAATCTATATAACTACCAAGAAAATTGAGGTTTTCCTTTTTCATAAAATGCAATCCAAACAGGATAAGAAAACCAGCGAGCAAGTATCCTGTAACTAACATACGCATAAAGCATGCAAATATTCCACTTAGAAACAGTAAATTCATGGCATTACCTCATGATGCTAATTATCAAATTTGGAGCAACTTTGTCTATTTTAAAGGTTGTTTAATTTTCATTTTTGAGAACAACCTTGGGTTGGAAGGACCATAAGTTTCTTTTATATCTTGTAAGTTGTAGGTAATTTGTACCAGTGGTATGAAGATATTGAGTATTATTAACAACAGTGCCAATAAACCATTCAACTTTTGACCATGTTACTACATATTTATATATTGACTAAGGAGATGCAAGTGTTGGCTTGGTGTTGCACCTGCCTTGTTTACATGTTATAGGAGTAATATTATTAATGAGTCATGCTTCCCTAGTGTTTTGACTTATAGGAGAATCTAGGTCAGTCATCAGACAATTGGAAAGCAAACGGAGTTCAGAAGTTGGGTGTTTGTAGGGCACTTTTTTTCTATTTTTACCTGTGTAGTGTGGTAGAAGAGAAAGAGAAAAATGAGGCAGATGCTCGAAGAAAGTGGGAATTAATTGGAAGTTGGAAACCTCTCAATAATTTGGGGTAAAATCTGAAAACCTAAAAAAAAATTGATTAAACCGGTGTTTGACAAAAACCCATTAATTTTCATGATTATTGTTGGTCAAAATTCTGTCAATGTTCTGTTTATATTACATTACATCGCATTAGTTAGTAGAATAATGTCAACAGAAATCATAGCGCTCAAACATTGACGACGTCCAAAAAACCCACTGTTGAAAAAGAAATATTGCAAGTGAAGAGAGGTGGAGACTTTTTCTGCAGCTCCATATAAGATTAAATGAAAATATCTTTGAAGATTAAGTATCTTATTATATACCCAATAAATTTCATGATGATAATTGGTCAAAATTTCGTCAATGTTTTGTTTAAATTTCATAGAATAATTCATGAGGGTTCACTTGTCTACCAGTCAGCAGTCACATGTAAATATAAATGATTACAATCAAACCCTTAATGGCATACACAAAAATGATTTTAAAAAATGCCAAAATGCACTCAAACACCGTTGAACCCAACAAAATTCCACTGTTAAACAAGCAATCTTGCAGTTGAAGAGAGGTGGAGACGTTTTATCTAGCTCCATATAAGATTAAATGAAAAAATCTTTGAAGATTAAGTATCTTATTATATACCCAATAAATTTCATGATGATACTTGGTCAAAATTTTGTCAATGTTTTGTTTAAATCACATTACATGTGATTACTTCATAGAATAATGTCAAAAAAAGGCATAGAAGTCAAAAAGTCAATGACGTAGACAGAATAATTCATGAGGGTTCATTTTTCTACCAGTTGGTAGTCACATGTAAATATAAATGATTACAGTCAAACCCTTCATGCCATACATAAATTATTTTTAAAGATGCCAAAATGCACTCAAACACCATCGAACCCAACAAAATTCCACTATTAAACAAGTAATCTTGTAGGTGAAGAGAGGTGGAGACGTTACCTACAGCCGAAGGTCGTCTCCATGGTTACAGAGCCAAAGTCGATGGCAGGAGAGAGGATGTAGCGATGAACATTCTAAAAAGAAACCATGGGAGATGAAGACTTTAGGGCTTAAAGCTGCCCAGCAACCCGCGGTTAAGTTAACACGTACACATGGTTTGATGAAGGCTTAAGGGGTACGTGGTTAACTCATATGCATGGTTTGATGAAGGAATATGGGGCATGTGGAGAACATTTTAATGTGATGAGGTTGATGGTAAAGGGACCACCTCCTAACAGACCCATGTGATATTTTGATGGGGCCTGCATACAAACGTAACTTGAAATAGGTGAAATGATAATTGTTAATAGGAAAATTTTAAATTTTTTTTGGATTTGTAATGAATGGGTATAGGTGAAATAGTGAAGATGTAGGGGACAGAGGTAAAAATCCCTCCCTTTTTTACCACCTTTCACTTTATGACTTCCACAAGACGTGTTTGAAATACCTAGAAGCCAATTTTTTCTTTTTAAGGTCTTAACTTGGTTACAAAGAAGCCCTTTTTTTTTTTGAAATCAGGCCTATTTTTCACTCTACACAAATGTGCAAAGTTAGTCTTGGTGGCTACTGGTATGTTTCCCCTAGTATATTGGCTGTAGAGACAACTCTGCAAAACTATAGTTTTTATTATGAGGATTTAAGTGTGCTCTAATGTAGCAATTTGAAGAAGAAGAAATCACAAAAACAAGGGATGTATTTTTCATGTTATTTTTTGAATATATGCTAAGAGCAGTAGCTTTTGTTTATGACAATAAAATGAAAGAAGGTTGTAGTTTTGAAATGGTTGCAATATAAGAAATTTTTCTATTTATCCTCTGTTTCATCTTTGTGGTTTTGCTCTTTCTTTTATATCTCTACCTCTTCCCTTCACTTGGTATCAAAGTTGAAGGTTAGTAGTGTTTAAGATTTTCAAAGGCTTTTCAAAGAGTTAAAAGGGATTTTTCAAACAAGTTATTTGTTGTTAGTCATGGTAGCTCCAAGCACAAGTTTAACAAATCCACAGATCCCATAGTTCAATGGGAAAAATTATGATGATTGGGCAATCACAATGAAGGAATTGTTTTATGATCAAGATTTATGGGATTTTGTTGAGAATGGCTACTCACTACCAGTGGATGCAGTAGCATATAATGCGTTGTCTCAAGCAGATAAAGACTTATTGAAGGAAAAAAAAAAGAAGGATTCAAAATCTCTCTTCTTCATCTTTCAAGGAGTGAATGAGAGCATTTTTCCAAGGATTCAAAGTGCAACAAAATAGAAACAAGCATGGGATATTCTACAAAAAACCTATCAAGGTATGGAAAAAGTTAAGACAGCTAAGTTACAAATACTAAGAAGGGATTTTGAAACAGTATATATGAAGGACAATGAATCAGTTGATTCATTCTTCACCCAGATCAATAGACTAGTAAATCAAATTAGATCACATGGTGAGACACTTGAAGATAGAAGAGTGGTTGGAAAGATTCTAAGGAGTTTACTGACAAAATTTGAGACAATTGTTGTAAACATAGAGGAAACAAAGGACCTCACACAATTTTTAGTTGATGAACTACATGCATCACTCATTTCTCATGAGCATAGGTTGAGCATGTCAACAAATTCATCTTTGGAGAATGCTTTTAAAACACAAGTTTCATTTAGTCATGGTAGAGGCAGAGGAAGATCAAGTTTTAGAGGAAGAAAAAGAAACTCTTACAGAGGTGGAAGAAGCAACCCATCAACCTCAAGTGGAAGAGGTAGCAGCCAATATCCAAGTCAAAACCCATCTCAAAATCAGCCTCAAAATAAAAGGTATGAAAAATCTCAAGTCTAATGTCACTATTACAAAAAATATGGGCATTATTTGAATGAATGTAGAAAGAAACAATATGATTCTAGACAACAAAATGCAAATTTCACAAAAGAAAACAAAAACCAAAAATCAGAACAAAACACTATATTTTTGGCATGCAATGTTGCACAAGCAAATGAAAAAGATGTATGGTTTTTAGACTCAGGTTGCAACAATCATATGACAAGGAATTTAGAAATTTTTTCTAGTTTAGATAAGAGTGTAAAATCAGATGTCACATTGGGAAATGGAAACAAAGTAGAAGTTAAAGGAAAAGGGAACATCAATATTCTAACTAAACAGGGGGAGAAGAAGTATATTTCATATGTGTACTTTGTGCCTAGTTTAAAACACAATTTAATGAGCATTGGGTAGCTTGTTCAAAATGGTTATAGAGTATTTTTCAAAAACAAAGAATGCACAATTTTAGAAAAATATCCAAGCAATCAACTTATAGAAAAAGTCCAAATGAGTAGCAATAGGATGTTTCCCTTAAGGATAAAACCAGATTTGAAGGTAGAGTTTGCTCGAGAACACCCCTCAATGAACCCACAAGTTGATGAAGAAAAAGTTGTAGTAGTCACACAAACAATTTTTCAAGCTGAAATTAAGGATGAGAGTTGGTTATGGCACCTAAGATTTGGACATTTAAACTTTGGAAGCTTAAATTTATTGCATAAGAAAAGAATGGTGAAAGGGTTTCTTTTAATAGAAAAACCAGATAGAATATGTGAAGGTTGCATCTTGGGAAAACAACATAATGAATCATTTCTAGCAGGGAAGTCAATTCATGCAAATAAACCATTAGAGATTGTTCATTCAGATTTGTGTGGACCAATGCAAACAACCTCCATTGGTGGAAGCTACTACTTCTTGACATTCATTGATGACTACACAAGAAAGATATGGATCTACTTTCTAAAACATAAGAATGAAGTGTTTGGTTACTTTCGTCAATTCAGGGTTCTTGTTGAGAAGCAAAGTGGGCATCACATCAAATTATTGAGAATGGATAGAGGTGGTGAATACATTTCAAATGACTTCATAAAGTTTTGCAAAGACCATGGAATCCACAAGAAATTTACCACTAGATACACCCCTCAACAAAATGGGGTAGCTGAAAGAAAAAATAGAACAATTATGAAAATGGCAAGAAGCATGTTAAAGGAAAAAAAATTGTCAAATGAGTATTGGGATGAAGCTGTAGCATGTGGAACGTATATAATTAATAGATGTCCCACTGAAAGTGTCATCAATATGATTCATAAAGAAGCATGGAGTGGAATAAAACATAATGTTTCACACATGAGAGTATTTGGATGTGTAGCATATGCACATGTGTCGGATGAATTGAGAAGAAAGTTGGACAACAAAGGAGAAAAATGCATATTTGTGGGATACAGTGATGAATCCAAGGCATACAAGTTATTCAATCCAATCAGCAAGAAGGTTATAATCAACAAAGATGTGCAGTTTGTAGAAGATGAAGCATGGGATGGAACTTTGGATAAAACAATCAATATTACAACCAACTTGCCACAAGAAGATAATGAAGCTTGTATACCAACAAATACTCCGTCAAATGTGACTCCTTCCACACCCAATCAAGGTCAACAAAGTAGTCAAGAGACACCATCATCAAGTGTGAGAGCATCCTCACGCATTCAAACAAGCACTCCAAAAGTGGACAACAAAAACCATCAACAATAGGCACTCAAAGTGTAGGCCCATCAAGTCCACATTCAACAAGTTCAAGTGACATGTCAAACCCCACACTAGCAAGCTTAAGGAGACAAAAAAAAGAAGTTTAAGAGAGATTTATGAGAAAAATGATGGTGAAAATAATACATGTCAGAATTCTCTTTTTGCTTTGTATTCACATGTTGAAGATCCAATTCATTTTTAAGATGCTATTAAAGAAGAAAAATGGGTGCAAGTAATAAATGAAGAAATAGATGCTATTGAAAAGAAGCAAACATGGGAGTTTATGGATCTTCCACAAGGAAAAGAAGTGATAGGAGTGAAGTGGGTTTACAAGAAAAAATTGAATGAAAATGGTGATGTGCAAAGAAATAAGGCAAGGCTTGTAGCAAAAGGTTATTCACAACAACCCCGTGATAGACTACAATGAGACATTTGCACCAGTTGCTCGTTTAGACACCGTGAGAACAATATTGGCCATAGCAACTCAAAACAAGTGGGCAGTATATCAAATGGATGTGAAATCAACTTTCTTAAATGAAATTTTAGAAGAAGAGGTCTATGTGGAGCAGCCACTTGGGTATGAGATTTTGGGACATGAAAACAAGGTTTACAAACTCAAGAAGGCACTCTATGGACTTAAACAAGCTCCAAGGGCATGGTATAGTAGAATCTATTCTTACCTTTTGCAAAATGGATTCAATAAGTGTACCAGTGAGCCTAAATTGTATACCAACATGAATGAGCAAGGTGAGATCATAGTTGTATGCTTATACGTTGATGACTTGATATTCACTGGTGATTTATCAATTGACATGTTCAAATCAGCTCTGAAGAAAGAATTTGAGATGACTTATTTTGGTTTAATTAAGTATTTTCTTGGCATTGAAGTAAGTCAAATTGAGAAAGGTATATTCATCTCACAATCTAAGTATGCAAATGATATCTTGAAGAGGTTTAATATGATGAATTGCAAATCATCCCCAACACCAATAGTGACAGGTTTGAAATTGAGCAAAGATGACAAAGGAGTAGATGTAAATCCAACCTTGTACAAAAAAGCTTGTTGGCAACCTTATGTACTTAATAGCCACAAGACCAGACATAATGTTTGTAGTTAGTCTCATCTCAAGATTCATGGAGTCTCCAAAAGTTTGTCATTGGCAAGCAGAAAATAGGATTTTGAAATATGTTAGTGGAACAAGGAACTATGAAATTATTTACTCAAAAACAAGGGATTTCAAGCTAATAGGATACACTAACAGTGATTGTGCAAGAAGTATAGATGATAGGAAGAGCACTTCCGATTATGTTTTTTACTTTGGTACTGGTGTAGTTTTATAGGCTTCAAAGAAACAACCTATAGTTACTCTTTCATCAGCTAAAGTAGAGTATGTAGTAGCCACAAGTGCATCATGTCAAGCAGTTTGGATGAGAAGAGTGTTGAAAGACAAGAACAAGAAGAGGCAACCAAGATCTATTGTGACAACAACTCAGCTATAGCATTGTCAAAAAACCCAATTTTTCACAAGAGAAGCAAACATATAGACACAAGATATCATTTCATTAGAGAACTAATCAACAATGGAGAAATTTTTTTGGAATTTTGCAGGTCTGAAGATCAATGTGATGATATTTTCACCAAGGAATTGGGGAAATTTTTTTTTATCTATCAATGAGATCGATTGGGCATTATAGATAGCAGTAGTTGTGATTAAGGGGGAGTGTTGGAATTACTCCCAACTACTCCCACCAGCATTAACTTCATCGTACCTTTCTGTAGTGATGAAAACAAAGTCTCTTCTACTTCCTGCACATGCCACAATTTTGTCTACTCATTCTCTGTATCAAGAATTTTTTTTCCTATGAATTAAATGCATAAATTAGTCCTCCGATTTTAAAAATCTACGCTAGAAAAGACATAAAGGAATTGTAGTTAATTATTTTTTGTGTCTCCTATTTTCTCTGCTTATGCGTATTTCTCAAGCAGACTTTTATTTGTAGATGTATGTGTTAAAAGTTAGTATATTGGTTGTAGAAACAGCTCTGCAAAATTGTAAGTTTTTTTATGAGGATTTAAGTGTGCTCTATTGTAGCAGTTTGAAGAAGAAATCACAAAAATAGGGCATGTATTTTTCATGTTATTTTCTGAATATATGCTGAGAGCAGCAACTTTTGTTTATGATAGTAAAATGAAAGAAGGTTGTAGTTTTGAAATGGTTGCAATATAAGAATTTTTTCTTTTTATCCTTTGTTTCATCTCTGTGGTTTTTCTCTTTCTTTTATATCTCTGCCTCTTCTCTTCATTGTTGGAATTATCTGCAATATTCAACATAAAAAATCAGTTAATTCACTATCTTTAACCACATCCTCCAACCTCCATCATTTTCCTCTACACTTAAAAAATGGTATTCATATTTTTCATGTACACGGATGAAATGCCTCTGCAGTGAATGCCTTATGGCGTAATAATGAATTATAATGGTGTGTTGCTAGGACATGGAAGCCAACTCCAATAGGTCTATCTCTATTTCAATGAAAAGTGTTTGAATGGGTAGAAAGTAGAGGCTTGCACTAGACGACAACTCATCATCATGTTCACCAGATTCTCTTTCATTTGTGGTAATGAATGGATCCTACAAGGGAAATTATTCATTCTCCAATAAGTTTGGATCATTTTCAACTATATAATAAAAATAAAAGAAGCAATGTGTGATATGACACAAATAGTATTACTAGAGTTGGTGCTAGTGTAGTTTTAATCTTCACACTTGAAGCTAATACTAGTATAAGTAAATCCAACTCTAATGAAGAGGTTATCATAGTTATGTTGAAACAATGTGCGTAATGATTTATTAAAGAATAGTGGAAAAGGATGATAAAATTTTACTATTGAAAAAAAAGTTTAGTTCTTATCGATATCAGATAGATCGTGACAATTCCTCTAAGCAACAAGATGTGACTACAAATCACTATCATACAATAAATGTAGGGTTATCAAGCCCAAGGAGCATAGATGATCATGAATATAAATCATTTTGTGTGCAAGCTAATGATTCAACCTTGAAATGTGGCATCTCATGTGATCCAGGAGAGCTACACATTAAATTTTATTTATCAAAAGATCTATTTATTGAAAATAATATGGAAGGCAGAAATTTAACTCTTAAGAATACCTATGCTTTGACACAGAAATTTAACTCTTAAGAATACTT
Organism: Sequoia sempervirens; assembly: GCA_007258455.2. Lineage (NCBI taxonomy): Eukaryota > Viridiplantae > Streptophyta > Pinopsida > Cupressales > Cupressaceae > Sequoia > Sequoia sempervirens. Next base: position 42,162 of record VDFB02277959.1, on the reverse strand, counting down.
ATGCATTGACACATTCTATCTCATTAAAAAAAATATGCAAAGATAAATTTGATTTTGATAAAGTAGATATTTCCATTTTGGAAAAGTACACTGAGGAGATTAATGGAATCAAAGATGATTAAAGGGTAACCATAATTTTTCCTTCAATAGTTGACACTATGATTGACATAGATTTCCTCTATGAAATGCAAGGTTTCCACAAAAGAATTAGCAAAGCCCAGTTTGAGGAAATTAACATAGACCTATTCGACAAATGCATGAAATTATTGAATCATTACATGGAAGACTCTGATCTAATAGAAAGTTAGATTTGTTGCAATGAATATTCCTACTTGAAGGATGCACATACCTATCTAAACATTTCTCTACTAAATTATGACCTCAATGATAATAACATAGAAAGCACGTATGCTGAAGTAAGGAGATAATATTTTACCCATCAGGCAAGCTAGTTCAGGGACGTACACCAACATATAAATGTAAACATGACTAAAATGTTTAGAAGTCTGAAAAAGCATGACCTTTCTCATAGGATAGTTGTGATCCCTGAAGAAGGTGAAAATTTTACAAAATTAAATGGTTTTATATTTAGGGAGGCATATACAGAAAACTACTCAAGATGTAGAGGCTTTCCTTCGAAGTTGGCCACCAAGGCAATGCAGGGGGTTATTACAGATCCTTGTACTTATGGATTGAATCAAGCATTTCATTCATTAAACTAAAGTTTTCTCAATTGGAAAAGGCCATCAAGGCGTTATGGATCTTGAGTCCCAGAGAATGCCAAGATACATTGCTCCTCCTAATCTTGCAGTTTCTTGTCATAGTCATGATTATCAAATGACAATTTCTCGGGCTATTTCAGTCCGTAGTTCATTAAGGAAACCTTGGGTGTAGAGAAAGTGATGATTAACAAGTTGTAGATGATTTTCTGTGGAACAAAGAGGAAGGGAGTAGTACTGAAGAATTTCAATATGGCAATGTCAATAATGATCATGGTGAAGAGGTTGACCAAGGTGTAGAGCTACGTTGCATGAAGAGTGTTGTAAAACTGCAAAAAGATGTAAAACCAAAAGAAAGTCCACAGGTGGGAAGTGGACCCAACTAGGAACATGGAACTTTTTAATTCCAATTTCTTTTCCATATTCAAAACTCATAACTGAAAAAATAGCAAGGACCGGATGTAAATGCGCAATTGGAACTTTGTTCCATATTCATTTCCTTGCTTGACTCGTGTGCTCATGGTTTGTTTCATATTTCTTTCTTTTACATTTGTGGTAGAGTTTTCTGTTTGAAAACTAAAATATTTGGTATACAGTAATTAAAAAATATTAATGCCGTCAATTTTCTGCCATGGTGAATTTTACTTGGTCATGAATTTTTCATGGCAGTGAATTTTCCGAAAGTGAATTGGCGATGGTGAATTTTCCATCATCAATTGCGTGAATTGCTCGCTGTGAATTTTCCTAGAACCAAAATATTTAGTATTTGTATGCGGAGTTACGCAAAAAGGGTGATTAGAGAGGGATTTTTTTTGTTTTCACTTTTTGAACACTCCATCAATCATTTACCTAATAAATTTTGGTTCACATTCATCCATTTAAACTTAAGGATGCTAACATCTATTAACATTTGGTGCATAATGGAGAGCCTATAAGAGCCTATAGGATGTTCTCCAAAATCTAGCACATTTTTTCCATTTTAAGAAATCAAGAAGTTAGTTTATATTAGATGTGTTGGATAATGACAACAAAATAGAAAGAAAGGAGAAGTTTATCTTTGGAAAAGATAAAGGAATCAAAGCAAAATATTAATTTTGGAAAAGATAAAGATTTAAAAACAAAAAGATAAAAATAAAGCTTTTTTTTTTTCTAAGTTTGACATAGGTTGAAGATATTATATATATCTTGTTGCCTTGAAGGCAAAATTATTATTGTAATGAATTATAATTCAAGAGCACCAGCTGTGTGAAGGTTCTAATCAGTTTTTCTGAGCAATAAGACTATTGATACTTTGCCTTGTGGATGTTTCCTTAGCATATTGTCAAGGTTTTACACAAAAATCTATGTCTTGTCTATTATTCCTTTTAATTTTCTTTTGTATTTCTTTGCAACTAATTTGTGCTGCAATTTTTCAAGTTTGTGGGTTTTTTCACTTCCGTTTCCACAACAAGTGGTATTAGAGCAATTATTTTGTAGCATCTGTGTTAGGATTTGGTGTTTTTTTTGTAGCATCAAATGGAAAGGGATTTGAATGCAAGGTTTGAGGTGGATAAATTCAATGGGAAGAATAGTTTTGCGCTATGGATGCTCAAGATACATGATTTATTAGTGCAACAAGGATTGCATAAAGCATTGGTAGGAAAGTAAAAAAAATCTACAAATATGACTGATGAAGATTAGGAGGATCTTGATACAAGAGCTCTTAGCACAATTTGGTTGTTTTTAGAAGATGATGTTCTTTTGAATATTGTTGGAGAAGAAAAAACACCAGGCTTATGGAGTATAATAGAGTCTTTATATAAAAAACCTTTGAAAAATCGGATCTACTTGAACAAGGAGTTGTATTTTTTGTGAATAAAAGAAGGTATAAAAATTGTTGATTATTTATATGTTTTCAATATTATTATATGTCAATTAGCAAGTATGGGTGTAAAAGTTAAAGATAACGACAAGGTAGTTATGTTATTGTGTTCATTTCCTAAATCCTAGAATCACTTAGTCACTTCTATTAGCTTTAGCACAACTAAAACCCTTGAATTTGATTATGATGTGGGAGCTTTATTGTATGAAGAGGTGCAAAGTAAATCTAACATAGAACCCTCCATATCAGAAGCAATGGTTTTTAAGAGTCAATCCATAGAAAAGGGGAAGATTCGAGAGATACATTTAGGTCTAAGTCAAAAGGAAAAAAGTGTAAGGGAAAATGTTGTTACTACAATAAATCAAGGCATCTCAAGAAAGATTGTTGAAAGAGGAAAGAAGACAGTGATGACTCCAAAAAGGAAGCAAATCCCAATGAGATGAGTTCAGGCACTGTTAACGAAGTTTTATTTACAATTTGTAATTCCTTACAATATCATAAGGAATGATTATTAGATTATGGTGCTTCTAATCACATGTTCCCACATAAGAATTAGTTTTCTTCTTACCAAGCTATTGATGGCAGTATTGTTCTTATGGGAAATAATATTTCTTGTAAGACTTTCAAGATTGGGAGCATCAAAATTAAAATGTTCAATGGTATTGTGAGGAAATTAATAGAGGTAAGGCATGTACCCAAACTCAAAAATAATTTAATTTCCTTGCAAGTTTTGGATTCTAGAGGTTATAAATTTACAAATCAAGGTGGATCAATGAAAGTGATCAAGCACATTTTGGTGGTCATGAAGGCTACAAATATTAGAAACCTTTATAATCTAGAAGGGAGTACTATAATAAATGAAGCGGTAGTGGTATCCGAGGAAACAAATGAATCTACTCATTTATGGAATCAACGACTAGGTCATATGAGCAAGAAAAGGTTGAAGGTATTGTTAAACCATAAGTTACTTCCAAATTTAAAATCTTTGAATTTAAATTTTTGCAAGCAAATGTGTGTTTATGGAAAACAATCTAGACAGAAGTTTAAAGCAGGTAGTCATACATGTAATGTTATTCTACATTATATTCATTTATATGTTTGGGGACCATCCGCTATAGTTTCTTTTGGAGGATTGTCATATTCTATGACATTTATAGATGACTACTCTAGAAATGTGTGGCTCTATATTCTTAAAAGTAAAGTGAATGTGTTTAGTGTATTTAAGTAGTTTAAAGGTTTGGTTGAAAAGAGAATTGGTAGATCAATCAACTATTTAAGAATAGATAATGGTAGTGAATTCACATCTTTGGAATTTGAAAATTATTATAAGGAAGCTGGGATTGCAAGGCATTAAGCCATTTTTTACTCTCCTCAGCAAAATGGTGTTGTTGAATGCATGAATAGGACTCTTCTAGAGAGAGAAAGGAGCTTGCTTAGTAATGCCAAGTTGTAGTAAGAGTTATCGGAAGAACCACTCTCTACAACTCATTATTTGGTAAATCAATCACCATCATATGCAATAGATTGTAAGATTATTGAAGAGGTATGGATAGGTCATTCTTGTGATTATTCAAATATATTTTTTTGGTTTTGATGCATATACTTTTATTTCAAAGGATCAATGTGTAACGCTCGAAAATAGATGTTCATTTAGCCACATAGTTTACCAAACTTAGTACATTTCAAGGATATTAAAAGTAAAAGATACACTTCCCATAATTGCTCAAAAGGAAAATTCAAATTATATTTCCATTCATGTATGCAAGTTAAATAAATTTGTATAACGTTAAAGATCATTGCAATTATACATATATGATTTCCATTCACATTTCAATAAGATTCCATAAATTTTGCTCAAGTTTTCAATTACATTACAACTTTTAATCAGTACATATATTTCAATGTTACATCAAATATTTCTTTTCAATACATCTATTTCAATGCTACAATACTGATTTACAAATAAAATTACATTTTCAAGTGGGCTTTTCAAGCCATTCCAAATAATACATGAATACATTGATAACATTTAAATCTTTGAACCTCAACCACCGTGACACCACTGGTCTTATTGTGAGCTGGGGCCAAGAGTGTGATTAAGGCGCCTTTTCTATCCAACCACGAAGTGCAACACTTCCCCGGGCTTCTTCCTAACTCGAAGAAATCCCCGGCCCTGCACGAGGAGCCTAGCAACCTGAATGTTCAACAACGCAGGAGGGAACTCTTGATGCAAGCCTGATGCAGTTACAGGACATAATAACCCAACCAAAATAACCTTGGAGAGAATAACCTGGTCACAATAACCCAGGGAAAAAATAACCTGGGGTCATAATAACCCAAGCCAAAATAACCTGTGGTCAGAATAACCCATAGAAAAAATATCCCCATAAGAATATAGAAAAAGGAAAACAAAATTTATAAATTACATTGATGTTGCTAAAAAAACTTTATTATTCAAATTTTCAATTAAAGTGTCAAATTATGAGCGATGCCTCTTATATAATCTAAAATGTTGTGGTTGTCATAACCATCAACCAATATTTTTAGTCTTTCTTTGAGTTCACGGTATTTTTTCATGCTTGGTTGCCCAGTGTATCCAACCATATATTTCTCTATTCTATTCTCTTGGAGACTTTGTTCTTTTTTCATTGCTTTGATGAATTTCCACACTAAGTTGTGCAATGCTTGAAGCAATTCACTAAATCCTTTGTGCCATCCCTCAATAGTATTATTGGTTAGGGAAGATCATCTTGAGTAGCTGAATAGAAATTCCACATTGTGATTGGAAACTTGGGTGATCATATGTTGCCTCTTCTGGTTAGTCTACCAATCCATGTGTCTTCAAAATAATCAACTTATTCCCACGAAATTGCCTTTATTTTTTTAATTATTTATCATTTTATAGGTTATTTAAGCATATTAAATGTGTTTTAAGGCTATTTTAGGGGTATATAATGGATATATGGTTTAAAAATGACCTAAATAGCCTCTATGGTGCCTCACAATCATATTTATAATTTATTTTATGTCATTTCTAGTTTACTAGCTTGATCTAAAATGACCTTGGGTTATTTTGTCCATGGGTTATTTTGACCACAGGGTATTCTATCCATGGGTTATTATGACCTTGGGTTATTTTGTCCTTGGGTTATTTTGGTCGGGTTATTTTGTCCAGGGTTATTTTGGCTGGGTTATTATGTCCTAGTACCCCCTGATGCCTATATGCATTCCTACAATGAGAATTACATAATTCTTGCAAAAAGGAGGTGGCAGAGACCTATATTCATTTAGTTCTAGGCTTTTAATTTCATCTATTCCAATGGCGCAAGTGCTTGGCCAAGCATAAATAAAATAAAAGATAGTTTTAGAAAAGGTAAAACTATCATCTTTGTGGGTCCACCTTCGGCATCCTGTCCCGAAAGTTTTCTCAAAATACAGTAAATAATGCATTTTTCCATCAAATTTCATATTCAATTTTACACATTTCAAATTTCAAAGAAGTTTCACCATTTTCCAATGTTTCCACAAAGAATTTCCAAAATAGCTATATGCATGTAATCAATAGATGGGGTTTTCTTGTACAATTTCAAGTGGATTTCAATGCAAAATGAAATCAGCTCCAATTCTAATCTTAATTTAAATCTTTTTAATCTCAACAAATAATTATGCTAATTTCCAGCTAAAAGAAAATTACTCTTTTCATAAAGCTCACTAATTTTGATTGTCTTATAAATATCCTACATTAGCTAAAAAGTCTTCATATTCAGTTGTAACCATAGTCTTATGTGTGCTCACTAAGTTCAGATCTGTTATATGACGTTATACACCACTCACCGATAATCGAATATATTGATAGTTTGAGAAAAGATAAATAAAAAAAATAGATAACTAGATTTGTATGTAAAAACAAGTTTACTACAGAACTCAGAGTTATTTGAAGGAGTCTATTCTGCATTTTCAATGTTTCAACTTGAAATATAAGAATGTATTGTACATATTTGCTTATACATTTTCTATTTTTTCTGTGTAATTTTGTTGCCAAATAGTAAAGTTTTCTATAAAAATACAATGATTTCACTACCAGGTATGTGTATTTATATCTTTTTAAATATATATACCTGTGTGAGTATTTACACATGTAAATATACTTTTATGTATTATGTATTCATTCTTATAAATTTACGGTGAAATTCCATTGTCAGAGAGTTTTATGAGATTTTTATTTCAGTGAAAGAAAACATAGTTTATAGAAAATTTGAGTCTGTGTGTTTGTGCTTACGTATATGTATGAATATATATATATACATATATACATATATATATATATGCAAATAATTTATATATATATATTTAAACCCAAAAATAAAATAGTACAGCTGACTGTACTTTCAATGCACCAGCCAAACACAGGCATTCGCATGTTTCAAAATAGATTACATTACAATTTGAAGGCACATAGCATACTCTCAAGGGCTTACGCCCCCCAAATGGGGAGGCACTGCCTGCCTCGTGGAAGGTAGCGCTTCCTCCACAGGCCGCAGCCTGTGGAGGGAGTGTTATCTCCCACAGCGCCACCCCTCCCTTATGGGGAGGGCACGGCTGGGGGGAAGCCCCAACCCCCCTTCACATAAAAGAAATTTTTTTCCAAATACAAAAATTCGAATACCATAACTTTTGAAAGTTGTTCTTTAAAATTCATTTTTATTTTTAAAATAAAATAACACTACAACGCTTTCCATTTTGACTGTCCCAAAAATAATGAAAAGAAAAGTGGGATATATATACATATATAAACATACATTCACACAGGGTAATCATATATATATATATATATATATATATATATTTCAAATTCTTGTGTATAGAAAGAGCAGCCAGAGACAGGATTTATAAACTATAAGTTGGAAAGGAAGAAAACCCCAATCTGAAAGGGGATAAAATTATACAAATTCTCTCTATGCACAAAAAAGATTGGCATGTTTTCACAAAAAAAATTCTCAGTTTTTGCATGCAGTTCAACCACTTTGCATTCAAATTTCTCATTAATATCTATTTATTTCAATCAAGATTTGTGGGAAAAGAAAAGAAAACCTAGAAATTATGCTTCCAGCTTGAAATGGTCTTCAATCAACTTCTTTTCTTTGCCCCTGCTCAATCTAGTTTTCCTGAGCAAGTTTCCTTCTCTCTTTCCTTCTTTCTAGCTACTTCTCCAGCTCTTTATTCCCCTACTATCTTCAAAGGAACAATTCTCCACTCACTATTTCAAAGATTCAACATCTTCTTGGCAGCCGTTCTCACAAAGATTACAGAGCTTATTGTTTTTCAAGAGAGTTTTTCAAGAACCGTTACCTTCTCGGGAACTCACTTCCCTATTTAAAATTGCTTTTCCATTCACAATTTCCTAACCTAATCTTTAAATCTATTTTAAAAATAATAATTTTCAATTCATTTGCATGTAAATCCCATTTTGAGAATATTTACTCAACAATAAAAAATATCTTATATCTTAATGTTTTACTGATTAACTCAAAGTTTAACACAAAATGAAAGAAAAGTAGCATGCATAAGCATTTAAATCCAAAATTCACAATTAACTATAATTAAAACTTAATCCTTTATTTTATCATACTTTATTCTATTTAATTTACTAATTATTATTTAATTTGCAATCAATTCAAAACAAACACACAAAGATTAGACATTCCTAAATGCATTCTATATGAAACTAAGTGTGTGTGTGTGATCGAGAGGTCTTCCTGCTTTGTCTTGTCAAGATGCTAATCACCTCTCCTTAATCACACCCTTGGTCTTTAACTTCATGCAACTCAAGTGCACTTAGGCACACAACAAAAATTGAGTTAGCATCATAGTAAAATATAAATAAAGCATTTCATTGCATTAATTAAAATGCTTCTACTCTATTTTTCTTCATTTTCAAAATAAAATGCATTCAATACTTTTCAACTTTTCATAATTTAAAATAAACACTTTCATTTATCACACACCCAAAACATCATCATCATATTAATCATTAATCTACCAAACACAATATAATAAATCCATACAAAGCCAAAAGTAATCTGCATCAGGATTGAGACATGACACAATGTTCTAAATTAGACCCAAATCCAAGAAATATATCTTTGTTGGTATGGTGATGGAATTAAGGGATATAGATTGTGGGATTCTACTACCCATAAAGTCATTATTAGAAGAGATGTAATATTTGATAAATATCCTCTCATAAAATTAGATATAGTATAAGTTCATTTGAAATAGGAACAAGTACCTCAACATCAAAAAATTCAATTAGGAACTCATCCATCTACAAAAAATAGGGAACAAAAAGAATATTTTGTAGAAGAAGATGAGGATGCAGAAAATTTACAAGAAAATATGAAAATTCCATAACTAGATAAGGAGATCTACACATGTCAAAAATCCACCTAAAAGGTATGATGATTATGTTTCATCTGTTGATTTGATTTATAATGATGGGGAACCTAGGTTTTATCAAGAAGCAATGGATGGTGCTAAATATGCTAAATGGAAAATAACAATGAAAGAAGAAATGAATGCCTTGGAGAAGAATAAAACATGGGACTAGGTAGATCTTCCAAAGGGTAGGAAAGTTGTTGGTTGCAAGTGGGTCTTCAAATTGAAGAAGGGTGTTAATGATAAATTTGAAAGGTACAAAGCAAGAATGTTAACAAAAGGGTATTCTCAAAAGGAAGGTATTGATTTTCATGAAATTTCTTCACTAGTTGTTAAGCTAATTTCTATTTAGGTTGTTTTAGCACTTATTGCTTTACTTGATTTTGAGTTGGAACAATTAGATGTTAAAACATCATTTTTACATGGATACTTGGATGAAGAGATATATATGGAACAACCAGGAGGGTTTGTTCACTTGATTGCAACAAGAAATTTATTTGTAAACTCAAAAATTCATTGTATGACCTGAAGCAGTCTCCCAAGCAATGGTACATGAAGTTTGATTCCTTCATGGTGAACCAAAATTTTCCAAGGAGTGAGTATGACCATTGTGTTTACTTTAAAAGTTTTAAAAAATGGTTTACTCATTATCTTGGTATTATATGTTGATGATATGCTTGTAGCAAGAAAAATCATAGTTGAGATCAATGGGTTAAAGGCTCAGATGGCTAGGAATTTTGATATGAAGGATCTAGGAGCAACAAAATAAATTTTGGGCACATAAATACAAAGAGACAGGAAACATGGTAAGCTTTGGTTATCATAGCAGAAGTATGTGAATAAGATCCTCGTAAGATTCAATATGATGAATATGAAACTAGTAAATATCCCTTTAGCTTCTCATTTTAAGATTTCTTTAAGTTTATTTCCTATAAACAAATAAGAAATGGATTATATGTATCATGTATCATATGCTAATGCAACAAAAAAAATTATGTATGCGATAGTATGTACAAGACCAAAAATTTCACATACAATTAGTGTTGTTAGTAGATACATGGAAAATCAAGGTAAAGAACATTGGGCGATAGTGAAATGGGTGATTAAGTATCTTAGAGGCACAAGTGATCATTGCATCACCTTTGATGGTTGTAGTGGTTCAGTTGTGGTTATGTTGATTCAAATTTTGTAGGTGATTTGGACAAAAGGAAATCTACATTAGGTTATGTATTTATTCTTGCAAGACAACCTATTTTTTGGATATCAAAGCTTCAAGAAACAGTTGGTTTATCCACTATTGAGGCATAGTATATGGCTGTATCACATGCATGCAAAGAGGCAATTTGGTTGAAGGGTATTTTAGGGAAGTTTGGAAAAGTGGAGGGCAAGGTGATTGTATTTTGTGATAGTCAAAGTGTTATACATCTAATTAAAATCCAACTTATCATAGTAGGACTAAGCATATTGCGATTAAATACCATTTTTTAATACAAATTATTGATGCAGGTGGAGCAGCTCTTGAGAAATTTCATACACTAGAAAATTGTGTTGGCATGTTTACAAAACCAGTATGCTTAGAGAAGCTTCAAAGTGGATTTTGGCTTCTCTTGTCTTGCAAAAAAGGTGATGAATGGGCATGGAAAAGTATTAGGTAAACTGTTGTCAAGGTGGAGATGTTTGGATAATGACAAAAAAATAGAAAGAAAGGAGAAGTTTTCATTGGAAAAGATAAAGGAATTAAAAAAATATTATCTTTGGAAAAGATAAAGATTTAAAAACAAAAAGATAAAAATAAAACAATAAAAATAAAGCCGATTTATTCAAGTTTGACATAGGTTGAAGATATTATATATATCTTGCTACCTTAAAGGAAAAATTATTATTGTAATGAATTATAATTTAAGAGCAACAAGTGTGTGAAGGTTGTAATAAATTTTTCTGAGCAATAAGAATACTGATACTTTGTCAAGCATGGATGTTTCCTTGGCATACTGTCAAGGTTTTACCACATAAATTTGTGTCTTGTCTATTATTCTATTATTCCTTTTAATTTTCTTTTGTATTTCTTTGCAACTAATTTATGCTACAATATTTTAAGTTTCTTGGTTTGGGTATGTGCAAGATCATGATGGGCCAAAAAGCTGCGATATGATGGGTATTTGTAGGGTATGTGGCTAACGACTCTTTCTTTACCCAAAATTGATGAAATGAAAAGGGTTTTTAAAGGATATTCTCAGATTTCCACCAATATAAATTATTCTTTACTTTGAATTTATTAAATAATTATTATTCTTTTTCTAATTGAATTACAACTAAAGTCTTGATTGATAGGCTGATTGAAAAACATCTATACCTTTCAAACTATATCATATTTTTTAAACCCAAAACATGCATCACATTCTATGCTTTGCATACTATAGGATTAAAAACAGAAAATTTGAATTTCATGAAGTTTTGACCAAGTTAAGGTGGTCAGACATACAAGTTTTTATATTTTTTAAAATTTGTAATAAAAAATTCATACTCAATTATTTACTTGGAAAAAAATTACAAAAAACTATGCATCACATCTGGACATAAGTCCTCTACTTATGTCTAAAATATTATTAAAAAATATTATCATTTTATTGTGGTTAGGGTGGTTAGACAGACACCTACTTCTTCTTTTTTCCCTGGAATTTAAGTACTACTACATTGAAATTTCAAATTTTCACCAAATAGTTTTTTTTTTTTTAAATAAAGCTAGTAGTTTAGAAACTAAATTCAATTTTCTACAAATTCTATTCTTACATATTTTTGAAATAATATAAATAATTTATTCAAATTTTTATGTCAAGTTGCCTAACTCTGATTTTTCTATTTTTTTTGCCACTTAAGGGCCTATTTTTTCCATGATGATCCTGCACATACCCGTTTTTTAACTTTCATTTCCACAACAAGATGTTGTAACTTTAATCCATGTGAAAAATATGATGTTAATTTCTTTCACATTGACCACTATGATTTTCAATCCAATATTAAAGATTCATTTCTCGAGAATTGAGAATTGATAAATGTTGGTAAAATTCAAAAATGTTAATGGTGGAAAAATTCATTGATTAAATACATTTGAGTATGCAAGATACAAATACGATGTGGGTGCATAACCACTTGAACTATTGGTGTAACCACATCAAATAACTAAAAAATGTGATAAAATATACCCCACCTTAGTGCATTGTTCCTACAACGGTATCCCTGAAAGCTCTAATTCCCCTGGTTAAGGGACCCCCTTAAGGTTTACATAAAAAAAAATTATGATTAGGGTAAACCCACAAAACTAGTTTAAAATTCCAGTGAGGAAGGAAAATTGCAAAAACTCTCCTATTAAATGATGGTACTCACTTTTTTGCATTTTTTTATGTTGAAGATAATGGAAAATTGACTACAAGAGGGGGTTTCGAACTTGGGTTCATTCGAACCCCCCTTCTCCCCCCTTCTCCCCCTTTGACACTAAATTTCTATAAAATGGAGGAGACTTCACATACCCAATTGGATGATGGTAGTCCTTGGAACAAGCTATCCATCAAATATAATTTTAATATGTTTTGGTTTTATTATGTATTTTTTTTAGTTTGATTAAACATAGCTTTTTCACCGAAAATCAAGCTCTTTATTCTACAAGTGGAAAAGTAGCAGATTATCAAAATAAAATTTTGAAAAATATGTTCAGGATAGGTATTGATGTCCTTGATCTATTAATGCTATGAGATTTCCACAATCTATCATGTTGAACATTTTGTCATTTCTGGATTTTTGATTGTGTTAAAGTTTTTTCATCGACGTTTCGGATCACACTCAGTGATCCATCATCAGGATGATAAAGAGCTAAGGAGAGAAAGGTAAGATGCAGACCTGATATGCTTAAAAGGAAGAGAGGTGAGAAGTTGAGGAGAGAGAAGGGTACAAAGACCGAGGCAAGAGAGATAAGGAAGAACAGAAATTGAAGGAATTACAAATAATAAGAGAGAAAAAATATGAAAGAATGAAAAATTTATTAAAAAAGAATGAAACATGAAAGAGATAAAAGCCACAGAACTAATGAAAGAGGACTACAACATAGAGAAAATTCAATTTTAGAAAAGAGAGCAGAAATAAATAAGGGAAAAAAGCACCAGGAATTCTAAGTTAATATGCAGAATTAAATTATAAAGTTGAAAACTTAAAATGAAATAAAAGATTGCTAATAAAATGAAGCAATTAAAAATTTTATTTTTCAACCTTAATTCTAACGTAAAATAGTAAAGAATATTATATTTGAAACTATTAATGTTAAATTTAATATTGAAAAAACTATCTATTAAAACAATAATGTAAAAAATAACGTAAAAAATAAAGAAAATTAAATTTGAAACTATAAATGTTATATATTATTGAAAATAATATTTAAGGAAACACCAACATATAGTAAGAAAGGATATTATATTTAATATAGGAAAAAATATCTATTTAAGAAGGACAATAATGTCATATTTGATATTGAAAAATAATATCAGTAAAAAATTAACATAAACAAGAAGAAAAAATAAATAAATTTGAAACAATTAATGTTATATTTAATATTGAAAATAATATTCATTTAAACACTAACGTAAGGTAAGAAAGACTATTAATATTAAAAATATCTATAAGAGAGAAAAAACTTATATATAAAGTTGAAAGAATAATGCATTTGAAACTAAGAAATTAATGAAAGAAAGTGAGAAAGTTCATGTAAGAAGGTAAATTTGAAAGAAAAATATATTTGAAAGCATATTAATGTAAGTAAGAATAATAATAAATTAAGAACAATTGAATTTTGATACATACAATAAAAGTTATGTTGAATACGGTCTGCCTATTTCTTAATTGTAATTGGTTTGACTTCAAAACTTGATTAAGGAAAAAAAAATCAATAATACACTATGAAACCAAATGAATTGGTTAGATATCGTAGTAACAAATCTAAATTCAAAAAAATAAGAATTTTATCCTTCATAGAAAAAAATTTATGTTGTATATGGTGAGCATCACTCCTTAAAAATGGTGTTTAAGTACTGATAAAAACTAGTTTTTGAAGGAGATGGAAAAAGAAGTGCAATCTAATTCCAAAAATTTTGAAAAAAATATATTTATAATCTATAGACAAAATGTCACAAATCACTATTTTGCATCATCTTCAAATTCCTCATGATTTAGTTGCTATAGGTGCCTAAAAGTGAAGATTTAGTTAGAAAAAAATAGTTCAGTGTCTAGTTTGGCCAAAAATTGTAAAGCAGTATTGTGGGATCACCCATGTTACAAAAAAATATGGATACATTCTCGAGAAGAATTTTTTTTTGAAGAAACAAATCCTAAATCAAGTGGAACTCCATCAAGCTACCTCATGACCCTCAGAAAGGTGTAGCTCTAAGCTTAATTTTCAATTTCTTCCTCCCATGAACTCTTCAATCACAAATTCCTGAATTATTCAACAATAATCCATCTTGAGCTCTCCAAACACATAGCTCCATCAAGTTGTTTGATGATCCTTAGAAGGGTATAATTATCAATCACAGTCTCATAAGTTTGGTGGAAAACCATCTATATTGAGTTCTACACCAAACCCCTTACTTGTCTCCAAAAACCAAACTTCACAATATATGTATTCTTCAAATATGTCAGCAACAACAAGGAAATGCAAAAAATTAAAGCAAAAAATGCTTCTTATGCAAATCATCATCTCAAATTGAGAAGTTGACTTGAGATGATGAAAATTTCTCCATCCTCTAGTGCCACCAACCTCCAATGTTGAAGGGTCATAGTACTAATGCATAACTACAAGATTGGTTAATAACAACTTCATCGTCTAATGAATCCTCATCTTCAATGCACATAAAGTTTCCTATATCCAATTCACCTGTTGTATCTTCTTTTGTCCTCTTTTCCTCTACTAGAAGGGCTGCAATCATATCTTTTAAAGTTTGGGAAGTTATTTGACTAAGTGTAAAATAACATTATTTTATTTTTAAGGAAAACTATTTAACAATATTTCTCTAGCATCATCATCATCTATCAGAGCCTTGACTTCTGCTAGTTTCCTAAGGAGAGACCTCAAATTACTTATGTGATTTGACATTGTGACTTTTTCTTCCATTTTGAAACTAAATAATTGAAGTTTTAAAGAAAATTTTGTATTAAGTGTTTTTATTTGAACAACTTATTCAGATCATCCCAAATTTCTTCTAATGATTTATCTAAATTTACATAATGTAGTTCAAATTCAAAAAAAGTAAGACCAATAATAGCCTTGGATTTATCATCTCTACTATTCTAATCCAATAACTTAGTTTCCTTTGTAGGTTCTTTCACTTTTCCACTCACTATTCCCCATAAATTCTTATTCATTAGTTGCATATGAATTTTCATTCTCCAAGTATGAAAATTGAATCTAAAATACTTGTCTAATGGAATCTCCATAATATTGTATCCACTTTATAACAAAATCTAATCATGATATACAATCAACTCACAAACTACCATTAATAAAAACTACAAAAACAAAGCACAGTACACGAGAATCGATGTAGTCAATCTTCACTTCCTTATGCCAAATCAAGCCCTTCTAACAAACAAGCCCTTCAAGAAACTGGTATTGCAAAGACTCGGCTTGTCCC
Organism: Sequoia sempervirens; assembly: GCA_007258455.2. NCBI lineage: Eukaryota > Viridiplantae > Streptophyta > Pinopsida > Cupressales > Cupressaceae > Sequoia > Sequoia sempervirens. The sequence goes on along the minus strand of VDFB02277959.1, from coordinate 26,473 downwards.
CGAACATAGTGAATGCTTGTAACTAACACACTAAGTGTGTTATGGATCCTTCATTTGTTCAACAAGGATCATGCCTTTGCTCACATACTAGAGAATGTCATTTTTATGTGGTATACGGTTATTTTAGTTGAGTTTGGCACATTAATATCTTCTTAAAACATCATTTTCAACACCACACTCTTTGTATACTTTACCATGTAGGTATAGGGTTTCTAACCTGGGAAACGATGGTGACAAATTGGAGATCTTTCACATCAAAACATCACACCTTCATTGGAATAGTTTGTTACATGCATCAAAACATATCACAAACACAAAGGCTATAATACCATATGTTGGTAAAATGCAAAAATGTTAATGGTGAAAAATGTCATTGATTATACATTTCAATATGCAAGATAGAAATAGGATGTGGATGCATAACCGCTTGAACTATTGGTGTAACTGTGCATCAAGTAACTAAACAATGTGATATGCCAACAATAAACTTGAGAAAATGTGCTCTAAAAGAAAATCTATATCTAGAAAAAAGATAAAAGAATCTAAACAAACTCATTTATTTGTTTCTCAAGTATCTCTACCAAGACTATGGATGCTTGGATCATAGTAAAGTTATTATTAGAGGTAACCAGAGTTAACTCTATTGGGCTATATAGATAGTTGGATGGTAGTAGAGCTATGCCCAAGACATCATTGCATGTTAAAAATGTAAATTCATTCACATAGCTTGGATAAAGTTCACTTCATTATGATCATAATGACACTTTATAAAGTAAATAAATCATTTTCATACATCAATAGATTTCAATCTCAACTTGGATCTATGTAGTTCTCTTTTTTCTATATTATGTTTGTATTCATATTATTTGTCTTGAAAGAATGTAAACTAGATATTTTCAGTACAAGTTTGGAGGGTTGCATGTTTCAAAACACTTGGACCATTTTCTTAGTTGAGTTTCTATTTATTATTCCCTACATACACACCCCACATTTTTTCTTCACAAAGCTAGAGACCCCCTTTTTTTATTTTTTCCTCTTTCATTCTTGTTGTTTTCATTCCTAATAGTGGTTGGCGATCTTTCAATTTTTCTCTTAATTATTCTTTTTGGTTTTTGGTATGCTTTTTCATGTTACTAGATTTTGATATCTTCACAAAGCCTACCGCCCATCAAGGTTTTGGTATCTTGAAAAATCCTAGCACCTATTTTGGATTTGAGAGATAGGGAAGGTTGAGAACTTGTTATGGTTTTAGATTCATTTATCTTTTTGATCCCCTTATATTCATGGTTTTTAAATGATCCCAAATCCTTATTTTTTTTGTAGTTCTTTGATCATTGTTCTAGCTTCTCTAGAAGGCACATTTAGGGTTTCCTATGTTTAAGTTTCAATATTTAAGTTTTGTTTACTCTTCGACTTTGAAATTTGTAATTAAAAACATCTGTAAATTTTAGGTTTTACTTAATATTTTGTAAATCATAATTCTTTAAAAAAATTTAGGTTTCATCATCTCAAATTAAAAATTAAAATAAAACTAGAATTTAAAACTTAAGATTTTTTTAAAAATCAATTAAATAAATAACTAAAAATATCTTGAAGTTCTAGGGCGAACATCATACCTTGTTCTAAACCTAGAACCTTAGGCTCCAATTCCTAGGTTTCGTCTAGTTCCCACAATCTACAATATAAAAAATTAAGCTACATGGCCCTTGTCAAAGAATGAGTTTTAATAGGAACTCACAACTTGGGTTCAAAGTCCTCAATTTGAACCAACACCTAAAATATCACAATTTTATTTTGGAACTTTAAGTCTTGGGATCATCAAAGTTCTTAACATTTCCAAATGCCTATAGTTTTGAAAGGCTCATAACATTAAAAATAAAGTGGTCCCAAAGTATTTAAAGGGCTCAAGACTATTAAAAATAATAATAATAATAAAAATGTGAAACATTCTTCTACATTCCTGAAAGTAATTTTTTAAAATTTTAACTAATGCTCTTCATTTAAAGTACTATGAAAATCTTGTCTCAACCTAATGAGTCTAATAGCCCTAAAACCCCAAAGTTTCTTAAAATTTGTTTATCATTTATTTTGTATTAGTTGAACCAATAGCCTCAAGGAAAATTCTTTTATCATTTCAAAATATTTCTCTTGCAAACACTACACATTCTCCTCTTTGTGGCATTTTCGACAACATGGTATAGTTGGTGCAAAATTATAGTATTAAGTAGTTCTCTCTAGATATTTAGAAAAAAACATATGGTTGCCAAAAAGATGGCCAAAGAAATCTAAAATAAATATTAAAATACAAGGTGATTGATCTTATCACATTTTGATTAGTCAATGGTAGATTCACTCAATGCCTTTGAGATAACTCCCAAGAGTGTCATTTCAGCAGTTGGGAAGAATACCCACAAAATCAATTAGCAATGTCTATCTTTCCTAGGTGTTATGGCTACTATCACTAGTATTCATTAAACTAGATGGGAGTTACAAACTTGGTGATGGGCATACCATGGTATTTGGAGGCAAGTTTTATTGACTCTTGAAATGTGCAAAGATGCCAACATCATTGCCAATGCTCAACAAAGCACCAAGTGATAGGTTTGGGGCTTTCCTTGAATAATACTCCTAAGATGGATTATGTTACAACTCTCCAAATTGACCAATTCCATTTGAACCTTTTAGAGTTATGTGTAAGACATGCTATCCTTTATCAATCTAGAAAGAAATGTGGGGAATGGATCAAAGATGAATAGATTTGTGTTTCATATGAACCTATACATATAGTGGGGTAGGATGCCTTCTCATGATATCCCATATGGGTACCAATCCCACGTAGCCCTCCTTCTTGAGTGTCACTTTCGTTGCATGGCCGAATTGTACAAGGAGAATGCCTTATCTTTTTGATATTCTATAAGGAGAATAATATGGAGATTAAGAAGAATATTTTGAGTATCATTCATCATTTGCATTTATGGTATAACAAGATGAGTGGCAGCACCATACCATAAGGAAACAAAATATCTCACAGAGGGGTATGTGCAGGATCATCATGGAAGAAATAGGCCCTTAAATGGCAAAAAAATCAAAAAATTCAAAGTTAGGAAACTTGATGCAAAAATTTGAATAAGTTATCTATATTATTTCAAAAATATGTAAGAATAGAATCTATAGAAAATTGAATGTAGTTTCTAAATTACTAGGTTTGTTAAAAAAAAATCTATATAATGAAAATTTGAAATTTCAATGCAATAGTACTTAAATTTCAAAGAAAAAATAAGAAATAGGTGTTTGTCTGACCACCCTAGGGTATATGCAGGATCATGATGGGCCAAAAAGTGGCAATATGATGGGTATGTGGCTGATGATTTTTTTTTACCCAAAATTGATGAAACGAAAAGGATTTTTAAAGGAGATTCTTAGCTTTCCACTGATATAAATTATGCTTTACTTTGAATTTAATAAGTAATTATTATTCATTTTCTATTCAAATTACAACTAAAGTCATGATTGATAGGTTGATTGAAAAAAAAAGTCTATAGCATTCAAATGGTATCACATTTTTTGAATCCAAAACATGTGTCACACTATGCTTTGCATACTATAGGATTAAAAAAAGAAAAATTGAATTTCATGAAGTTTTGACCAAGTTAAGGTGGTTAGACATGTATTTTTATATATTTTAAAAATTTATAATAAAAAATTCATAATTAATTATTTACTTGGAAAAAATTACAAAAAATATGCATCACATCGAGGCATGAGTCCTCTACTTATATCTAAAATATTATAAAAGTATTATCATTTTATTTTGGTTAGGGTGGTCAGACATACACCTACTTCTTATTTTTTCCCTGAAATTTAAGTACCACTACATTGAAATTTCCAATTTTCCCCAAATAGATTTTTTTTTTAAACAAACCTAATAGTTTAGAAGCTACTTTCAATTTTCTACAGATTCTATTCTTACATATTTTTGAAATAATATAGATAACTTATTCAAATTTTATGTCAAGTTGCCCAACTCTGATTTTTCTGAATTTTTTGCCACTTAAGGGCCTATTTTTTCCATGATGATCCGACACATACCCCCTTTAGCCACAATAAAATGATGATATATAATTATAATATTTTAGATATAAGTAGAGGATTTATGTCCCAATGTGATGCATATTTTTTGTAATTTTTTTCCAAGTAAATAATTAATTATGATATTTTTATTACAACTTTTAAAAAATATAAACAACTCGTATGTCTAACCACCTTAACTTTGTCAAAACTTAAAGAAATTAAATTTTATTTTTTTTAATCCAATAGTATGCAAAACATAGAATGTGACGCATGTTTTGGATTCAAAAAATGTGATACCATTTGAAAGTTATAGATGTTTTTCAATCAGTCTATCAGCCAAGACTTTAGTCATAATTTGAATAGAAAATGAATAATAATTACTTATTAAATTCAAAGTAAAGCATAATTTATATTGGTGGAAAGTTGAGAATCTCTTTTAAAAACCCTTTTCGTTTCATCAAATTTGGGTTAAAAAAAAGTTGTCAGCCACATACCCATCATATTGCCACTTTCTAGCCCATCATGATCCTGCACATACCTAGAGGAAAATTGTGACTACAAGAGGAGAACCAAGGTTGTTCACTGGAAACACATTTGTTAGGAGGTGGATATAGTTTAAGAAAACATGAAGATGGTTATTGGATGTTTGTACAAAAATATTGAGGATAGGTCTTTTTCTTTGCTTCAAATTTTTAATGGAAATGTAAGGGTAGCCATCATACTCTAGCTTGCATATAACGAACTCCAAAATTTGGACATGAATATTTTTAGTGATAGAATGAGCAGGATTGGTTGCTTTCCACTAGTAGTTTCATTGCAATAGATGTAGATTGAATAACACTACATGTTTTCCATGCTCCCAATTACATTCATAAAATTTTGTTTCCATCCACTACTCATTCTCATAGAATTATGTTGGAGGAGGTGCTATAAATTCCATATACTACACAATATTCCCATAAATGCTCACAAATAAAACAAGGGATATATGATACCTTGAAGGAATGTGGTTTAATCAAAAAATTAGCTAGAAGTCTTGACATCTCAATTCATAATATTTAAGTAGGGTAGTTATATTCAATGTAAAAATGGGGCATCAAATAGTATTGTACCCATATTGTGTGTATTCAATGATATTTCTCGATATAGTGAAAAATAGGGAGAAGATGATGTTGACATGCTAAGGAGAAGGAATTATTCAAAGCTCCATGAGAAATGATGATGAATTATCCTATGTGAAGTTATTGTGATATCATTTATATCTAAATTTGTTTATCCTTTTGATAGTTTATCTATAACTATAGATATTATAATGACTTACTATGGTGTGTTGCTAGGATATGGAAGCCAACTCCAATAGTTCTATCTCTGTTTCAATGAAAAGTGTTTGAATGGGCAGAAAATAGAGGCTTGCACTAGACGACAACTCATCATCATGTTGAAATTCTCTTTAATCTGTGGTATTGAATGGATCCTACAAGGGAAATTATTCATTCTCCAATAAGTTTGGATCATTTTTAAAGATAAAATAAAAATAAAAGAAACAATGAGTGATATGACACAAATAGAATTTGGTGCTATTGCAATTTTAATTTTCACACTTGAAGCTAATACTAGTATAAATCCAACTCTAATGAAGAGGTTATCATACTTATGCTAAAAGAATGTGTGCAATGGATTGATCAAAGAACAGTGAAAAAGGATGATAGAAATTTCACTATTGAAAAACAACACTTGAAGCTAATACTAGTATAAATCCAACTCTAATGAAGAGCTTATCATACCTATTATGAAACAATGAGCGCAAAGGATTGATCAAAGAATAGTGAAAAAGGATGATGGAAATTTTGCTATTGAAAAACAAGCTTAGTTCTTACCAATATCATATAGATTATGACAATTCCTCTAAGCAGGTCACTATCATACAATAAATGTAGGGTTATCAAGCTCAAGGAGCATATATGATTATGAACGTAAATCATTTTGTGTGCAAGCTAATGACTCAACCTTGAAATGTGGCATCTCATGTGGTCCAAGAGAGCCACATATTAAATTTTATTTATGAAAAGATCTATCTATTGAAAGTAATCATATGGAAGGAATAAAGTTAACTCTTTAAGAATATTTATGCATTGGCACATTCTATCTCATTAAAAAAATTATCCAAAATTAAATTTTAATTTTGATAAAGTAGATATTTCCATTTTGACAAAGCACACTAAGGTTAATGGAATTTGCATATTCTTCATTTCCCTGCTGATTATCTCGTCTATCTTGACCTATTTTCCACTCTCTCCGACCACCTTCCAATTTTTACCACCTTATCCCTTCTTGGAGCTAATTCCCTTCCTAATGAACTTCCCTACAAATTAAATGTTTCACATCTGCAAAAACAAGAATGTGTTGATGGCCTTCTATCTATTTGGAAGGTTGGGCCTAAACCCCGAGAGGATAGATGGATCTATTGGTGGGAAAGAACTATTGCTCGATGCACTAATTTCCTTCATGAATTTGGTAGGAGAGAGGTTTTCAAAGGTCGGAGCACTGAAAAATCTCTTAAATGGAAGCTTGTTCAGAATAGGAAACATTTGGATAGAAATCCTCACAACATTCCCTTACAACTAGCATTTGTTAATACTAAAAATTTTCTTCAAAATTTTGATGCTTATAAGGGTAAAGGTTCCCAACTGAGGGCTCGATTACAATGGCTTAAATAGGGGGAAAAGAGCACCAAATTATTCTTTCAATTTCAACATAAACATAAGAAAGAACATATTTTTGTCTTTAAATCTATTGATGGTGAGCTACAAACCAGTCAAAAGAATATCATGAAAACCTTTTTTGAACATTACAAACAACTTTTTATTGATGATTCCATTAAATGGTCTTCTAGCTATTTGGAAGGTTGGACCTAAACCCTAAGAGGATAGATGGATCTATTGGTGGGAAAGAACTATTGCTCGATGCACTAAGTTCCTTCGTGACTTGCATAGGAGAGAGGTTGTCAAAGGTTGGAGGATTGAAAAATCTCTTAAAGGGTAGCTTGTTCAGAATAGGAAAAATTTGGATAGAAATCCTCACAACATTCCCTTACAACTAGCAATTGCTAATACTAAAAAATTGCTTCAAAAATTGGATGCTTATAAGGGTAAAGGTGCCCAACTAAGGGCTTGATTACAATGGCTTAAATAGGGGTACAGGAGCACCAAATTCTTCTTTCAATTTCTACAACATAAACATAAAAAAATAACATATTTCTTTCTTTAAATCTACTGATGGTGAGCTACAAACTAGTCAAAAGAATATCATGAAAACCTTTTTTGAACATTATAAACAACTTTTTATTGATGAATCCATTAAAGACCCTTTAATTCTCATTCTGGAAGACACTCTTGCTGCCTATATTCCTTGGAAAATTCAACACATGTGACTATAGTAATTTTCTTGACCACAACCTTTCCCTGGAGGAGATTGACGATGCCATGTATAACTTGGCCTTGGAAAAGAGTCTAGGTTTAGATGTTCTTCATGTGGAGTTCTATTGCACCCTCTAGCCCCAGATTAGAGAATATTTTTACAATGTCTATTTGGAAGGTATAGAAATTAGATCCCTTGTTGCAATCATTAAACCCAGGGGTTGATTAAACTTATTTCCAAAGGGAAACAAGAAGACTTGGTAAAATATTGGCATCCCATCACTCTTCTCAAAACATCACATAAGATCATTGCTAAAGCCCTTGCCAAAAGAATTAAACCCATCATGTAAGAAATTGTTAGGCCTGAGCAAACTAGTTTACTAGGGGGTAGATTCATTCTTGATAATTTAATCCTTGCTTGGGAATCAACTGAATGGGCCCAACAAATAGCTCAAGATGCTTTGATCCTCAAACTTGATTTAGATAAAGCTTATGATCGTATATGATGGCCTTTCATCCTCAAGATGCTCCAATGGTTTGGATTTGGCCCAAACTTTTTTTCTCACGTGCATATGTTGTTTATGGATGCTAATATGAGATTGGCTATCAATGGAGCCCTCTCTCCTCAATCCCCCCTCCAAAAATAAATTCACCAAGGCTTCCAACTCACTTCGTTTCTTTATGTGCTCATTGCATATGCTCTCAGTTACTTCTTCCAACATGCACAATATAACTCACTCATCCATGGCATCTCTCTCCCTAGTAACTGCATGGCACTTAACTCCCATTTCATAGATGATAGCATGATTTTCATTCAAAATTCTACATATGATATCACTAATCTCTTAGATATCCTTGATTTCTACTATAGTGTTTTAGGCTCCATGTTAGCTATGCATAAAACTAAATTTTGGATGACAAGACCTAACCCCCTTCCTCCATGGATACCTACATAATGGAAAGAAATCAAGCATGGAACCATAACTTGGTACCTTGGCATTCCTTTTGGGTTAGGAGTCACTTTGAAGGAAATGTGGAGATGGTTCCTTAACAAATTCAAATCCAAACTATTGGCTTGGACTAATCATTTTCTCTCAATGGCTAGGCATATTCAAGTGGATAATAAAATCCTTTTGGCTAGACATGTCTATACTTCCTCTTGTTGGCTGCCCTCCAAAGCTTGCTACAACTACCTTACCTAGCTAATTAGTAATTTTATTGGTCAAAATGGGGAAATAAAAAAGGAAGGCATGTTACCTCTTGGTCTCATTGCATCCTCCCTAAGGAAAAAGGTGGATTGGGCATAATTTATCCATTTACTCAAGGTGTATGCCTTTCAACCAAATGGATAAGAAGAGCTCTAGATGGAAATTATCCCTAGAAAGTGTTGATTAGATACCATATCCAAACAAATACCTCAAGAAAAGCTTGGAGCTTGGTCCAATGGTGTGACAAGATTCTCCTAGATCATTACTTCAAACTTCATGGGTCAGCCCCCCTAAACTGCATATGGAAAGCATGATAGATGGTTTCTCAAAATTTATCTTGGTCTGATCAATCCTTTAGTCATGGGATCAGTTTTGCTACCTCATCTATTTGGTGGAATCACCTAATTTAAAATAATGATTTGCCTTGTGTCAAAATCCCTAGGATGAAAGAAAAACATCTTTTCAAAAATGGAATTCAAGTATTTAGAGATTCATGGGATCCCTTTAGTTTTTCTTGGAAATATTGGCAACAAATTAGACTCTGCTATAATTTGAATCACAATGATAAGCTCATTGTGTTGGAAATCCAAAATATGGTGTCTTCTAATCTCTCCATCCTCATGTCTACTAGCTTCCATTCAAGTTTTTTCAAGGACTGGAGGTGGCCAAATGGAGGCTGTATCAAAAAAATTCCACTCAAGGTTCTCTACAAACAACTTATTCCTTCCTTGGCCTTGTCTTGTCGGCTTAATGTTATTTGGCATTGAATCCTCAATATACCAAAGTGGAACAAACTCCGCTTGCAAATTTGGAAATCCAAAGCTTATACGCAATCCCAGCTTACCGCTTGGAAGCTTCAACATGCCAAAATTATGGTGGGAACTCACCTCAAATTCCTTTGTCCATCTCCCTCCTACCCATTATGTGGTCAAGTTGAATCCTTTAAACATTGTTTTTGGTCTTGCTCTCATGTTCACAAGTTGTGGAAGGCAATATTTGCTTCTCTACCAGCCCTGTTTCATTTCCTTTGGTAATGGAAAATTTCCCTTCTCGGTCTCTCGGCTGGTCATAATTTGATATCTAATTTAGGCCAGCTTATCATAACTAAAAATATCTAGAAGTTGCATTGCCAAGTTGCTTTGTTTTGCTCCTTCCCACCCTTTGAGAATGAATTGTATGCTATTTTCTCCAATCTCCATACCCTCATGTTGTGCATTGATTCTTACCTGGGAACAAAGGGCTCTTCTAGTGATGCTCTCCATCTCCAAGTTAAATCTCTTTTGTCCCAAGTTCAATCCAAAATTTTGCCTACTCCTCAAGGTGTAACATGTTAACTTGATTGTAGTGACTGTGTAAGGAATGTTCTAAAGGTTGTGGCCTACATTGAAGCTTTGCATTCAGTTGGTTTTGTGAAACAAGAAACAGGTGCTAGTGGATTTGTGTTGGATATAACAGGGTTGAATGTTGTGAACAATTACAATGGATTTCCCTATAGCAATGTTTGCTACTCTTTTTTATAGGCACATAGGATGAGAGTTTGTTGAGGAATGTGTTTGGTGGTCTTGGATGCCCTGTTTTGCTGCCAACACTCACTGTTAACTCCTCTCTTTTCTGCTCTCTGTATCTCTTCTTGATATTTCTGTTCTTGATGACATTTTTGTTAACTTGTTATGTCATTGTTTTGCAGTAGTTTTGAGGTTCTATAGCTATCCAGTTGTTGTTACAAGCCTTCGATTTATGTTTTCCTTTTTGCTATTTTGTTACAGCTATATATTATTGTTTCTAATCTTATTAAACTTCTTGTTTTTAAATCTTATTAAAATTCTTCCAATTAAAAAAAAAAAATTATTGGAGAAGATGATTAAAGGGTAAAAATAAGTTTTCCTTTGGTAGTTGACCTTATGATTGACATAGATTTCCTCTATGAAATGCAAGGTTTCCACAAAAATATTAGAAGACCCAGTTTGAGGAGCTTAACATAGACCTATTTGACAAATGAATGAAATTATTGAATCATTACATGGAAGACTTAGATCTAGCAGAATGTTAGAGTTGTTGCCATGAATATTCCTAGTTGGAGGCTGCAAATGCCTATCATCAACATTTCTCTACTAAATTATGACATTAATGATAATGACATAGAAAGCACGTATGATGAAGTAAGGAGATAATCTTTTACCCATCAAGCAAGCTAGCTCAGGCACACACACCAACATATAAATGTAAATGCAACTATAATGTTTAGAAGGAATAAGTGTCACCTTTCTCATAGGATAGTTGTGATCCTTGAGGAAGATAAAAAATTTACAAAATTAAATTGTTTACATTTAGGGAGGCATATAAAGAAAACTACTCAAGAGGTAGAGGAGGTTTTCCTTCGATGTTGGCCACCAAGGTAATGCATTGAATCAAGCATTTCATCCATTAAACTAAAGTTTCTCTCAATTGGAAAAAATCCATCAAGGCATTATGGATCTTGAGTCCCAGAGAATGCCAAGATACATTTGTCCTCTTGTTAATCTTGTTGTTTCTTGTGAAAGTCATGATTATCAAATGACAATTTCTCAGGATATTTCAGTTCATAGTTCATTAAGGAAATTTTGGGTGTAGAGAAAATGATGATTAACAAATTGTGGGTAATTACAGTGGAACAAAGAGGAAGGGAGTAGTAGTGAATAATTTCAATATGGCAATGTCAATAATGATCGTGGTGAAGAGGTTGACAAACATGTAGAGCTACGTTGCATGAAGAGTGTTGTAAAACTGCGAAAAGATGTAAAACCAAAAGAAAATCCATATTTGGAAGGACATAAATGCTTGAATTTTTTCACATACTCAAATGGATATTCATGTTTCTTTATATGTTAAAGATATGATTTTCTCAAATGTACTTTTAATATAGGTTCAAGTGCAAGCTAACAAAGTTGTACTTGAGGTTGCTCACCTCCAGGTTCTCCTGGACCACTGGGGTAATGCCCCTTGTATTGTTGCTTGGGTTGTCACTTCACCCACCTCTTCCCGTTGTCGGTAGCCCTCCAGGGGCTGACAACCAAGTGGCTCTGCGCGTCCCCATTCACAACCCCCGCCTCAACGGGATTCTCACACTCCTTGGCATAACTGTTCTCCTCTTCCACAAGCTAGCCAAGGGTGGCCTTTTGGCAGTGCTTTAGGGAGTAGTGGTGGTGGTTTCGAGTGGCCCTCTGATGATCCTCCTACTTCTAGCTCTGGTTGGCCAGTCACTGGTAAAGCGCTCCCACGTCTAGCGCTTGCAATCTTACCCCGGTGCGAGTAAGAAGATAAAGAGAAAAAAGATGTTGATGATGGTTGGGGTCCTCCTCTTGACATCACTCCAGATCCCACTGATGTATGGGGGAAAAATTTGGATTACAAAGACCCTCCTGGCTCTGCTGGCACTGCTCTGGCCACTTAATGGTCTGTTTTATCTTTGTAATTTTGGACTTCTAGGCTTAGCCAACGTGATCTGTTAATTTTCTGGGTGTTTCCCATGTGACTCTTGGGGTGTTCCTTTCTACCACCCACCCTTTTTTTGTGAATATGTATCTTTATATTTGAATTAATATAGGTAGTTTCCTATTCATCAAAAAAATAAAGTCCATGGGTGGGAAGTGGACCCAACCAGGAACATGGAATTTTTTATTTCCATTTTCTTTTCCATATTCAAAACCCACACGTGGAAAGCTAGCAAAGACCAGATGTAAATGTGCACTTGAAACTTTGTTCCATATTCATTTCCTTGCTTGACTCCTATGCCCATGGTTTGAAGTTAGACGTAGGACTTTAGGTCATAGATTTTAATGAATTTTTAACTTTCATCCTTCAATTAGACTTTGGAAAATTTGTCCCACATTTAAGAAACTTCAGAAAATGGGCAACTTTAGGCTTTGAAAACCAAAAAAATCATAACAATTTATTTTATTTTCTTCTATTGGATTTAAAATTATGAGCTCGTGAGGTTTCCTCCATGTTTTCCTATTTTCCCTTTGAAATCTTGAAAAATTCATAAATCTTCAGAATTTCTAAACTTTCACAAATGTTAACAAATTTATTAATTTTATGAATTAATTATACATTTTTCGCGATTGACAAGTACTCTTCAGTATGTAGAAAGGAAATAATGTCAAATGGATCAGTGTTAAACTACTATCATGAATTTTTAAAATTTGCAAACATAGCATACAAACAAAAGATTAGACAAATATTGAATTCTTTTATCAAAAAAAAAAATCTCAAAATTATGAAAAATAAAGAGTTTTTTTTGCATCATGCGAAAAAGGAGAAATTGAAAGTCAAATTAAAATTGAGGACTTTTTAAAGTGCAATTTTTGAGTAGTTAATTAGGGATTTTATTTTTCAAAATTAGTAAGTACATGCAAATTAGAGTTTAATTTTAGAACTTTTAGTTTATTTCAAGAATGCAACTGAAATGGAAGTTATAGATGAAAAATAAAATACATGTCGATCTCAACCATACATGTTGGATTAATCTTGTCCATTTATTTTATTTAAAAAATTATACTTTTTCCCAGTGTTCCACGAGAATGCATCCCTCAAAAAAAACCCTGTGTTTCCTAGACAAGGACATCTTAGAGACTTGGGGACTTGGGGGAAGGGGGGGAAGGGGGGGAGGGGGGTGTTCCCCCACTAGCCTACCACTAGCGCCACCATCCCACCACCAGTGTTGCTATCTCCAAGATGCCGCTAGGACTTTGAGGATGTTGGGGTGTCCTCAAGATGTCTAAGGGACTCCTAGTTGTCTCCAAGATGTATAATTCTTATACTTATACATCTTTTTATAACATTTTTTCAAGTACTATATGTATTTTAGCAACCTGTCGCCCCCCTGCCGTTGTCCCACTATCATCCCCCCACTACCCCCAATTTAGAACTCATGTCCCCTACTGTCTCCCCTTTCTTGTCCCCAAAACCCGGTGGAACAGTGCTTTTTTCCTATAAAAGGTATCTATTTTTTTTTCAATAGGTAGAGAAATTTTATATTTTGTTTTGGAACTAAAACAATAAAACATTTAGAAATGTCCATGGTTTCTCTTTCCTTAGTGAAATTTATGTGACGGATATGCATGCATGTGTTTTGATATATGACTTTAAGTGCATTTATGGTTAAATACTAATTAGAGTTGTGCCAAAACTGGTTGCTTTAATGAAAATTTGTAAATTCAAGTGATTCAAATTCCTTAGAAGATTGCACTAACTTCGTGACATTATGATGTGGTTGAGAAAAGTTTAGTTTATTTTTTAGATTCATTGATTCATACATTCATCATTCTATCATAGTTTCAAAGATTATGATTTTATATGTTCCCTTCTCTTTTTGATCTTTTTTACAAGTTGTTTAAAATGAGGAGAAACAATAACAAAAACACATTTAAATTAGTTTTCCTATAGTGTTTCCAAAACTTACATTTCATCAAATTCAAGAATAGGAAAACATGGTTTCATGGTTTTAAATATTTTAAAATGTTATATCATCAAAACTTGGCCCTAAAAGTGTAGATTCTATAACACAACAATGCCAATCCCTTTTTGAAAGAAACAAAATAGTAAACAACTAAGTGAGCCAAAATGTCAATACCTGACAACCAAAACCTTTGGGCAATCATATTTTGTCCAAAGAGTTGATTTCCTTTCAAGAGAGATTTAAGTTCATCTAATTTTCATCTGTGTTGTGAGTGTGTTACATACCTGTCAATAGGTACATTGGTTCTTAGATCAACAAATAATGTACACAAAATATATTTAATTTTTTTTCTCTTTTACTTGTTTATATAAAAAAATTATAGAATAAAATTACCATATGTTTATTTGACCACCAATGGAATCTATATGGGAAATAATAGATTCCAATTATGTGGAAATGAATCTTCAATATGAACTAGTTGCATTAGTATTTTTCAACATATTAAACAATATTTGGGCTTTACTTTTGTTTTCAATTCAACGTAATAAATCTTCTTATGTATCACAAGGAGTTCTAGGAATAGATAGAGAAGTTTGAAGAGGGTTACATTATGCATTCTCTTCAATAGGAAACCTCTCCATAAATTTTGGTGAATTAGTGTTTGGAGGTAAAATTTAAAAAATTAAATCATAACAAATGAAAATTAATTTTATTTTAATTTAAACCGCTAAAAAAATCTTACCTCCTCAATCTCACATGCATCACGATGCATCGTGCTAGCTTGAGGCCACTCAAATATTTTGTAAATATGCTCACACTATTCCACACTCATGTTAGGGCTTTGGGAGAATGGGGTTGGTCTTGAATGAACACAACCTATTTTTTTTTTTCATCATAGGGAAAATGTGTGCATTATAACATGATCACATTTTTCCTTTGGTGCATCAAAAATTGGTTATGGCCAATTTTTTATCCCCCATATTTGTGGACACTCCTAGGGTATAACTCTCAAGAATACTTTATGTATAAATAAAAAATCTAAATGGGTCTTATTTCATCAAACATAATTCTTTTTCCCATAATTTGCTTCTTTTAATTTTTTCCTTATTCACATTTATCTAATTGTCCATATCCTTCAATATTACAAGACTAGTTACAAATTTATCTTATATATTATCCCAAATTAAAGGTGTTTGAAATTTTCTACCATATAATGCTTCAAATGGACTATATCTCAAGGGAGAAAAGAGTTGTATTCAACCTACTAGTGGAAAATAATCTTCCCATTTTCACTATTGATTCATACAATAAATGTGTAAGTTAACTTTGACTATTTTTGGTATTTTTTATATATTTTTCTATTTCAAAATGATATGTTGTACTAAAGTCTAATTGTGTTCCCTAATTTTACTATAAATTTATATAAAATATTGAGCTCAACCTAACATACCTATATAATATGATATTTTTAAGAACCCCATGAAACTTAAATATTTCGTTTGTAAGTATTGTAGCGAAGGTTGCAACATCATAAATAGAATACCTAGTATGAAATGAGCTACTTTGGTAAGTGTGCCAATAGAAAAAGTATCCCTCTACATTTGTGCACTTGATTTGAGAATGGTTAACATTAAAATGGACCTAATGTTGCCTTGATCTAGTATTGTAATGTGTAATCCAGCATTCACATTGGATTTAGGGCCCTTCTAAGCTAAATTGACCTAATTTTTCCTTAATTTAATGTTGTATAGTGTATTTATTTACACCTTCACATTGAGTTTTGGTCCCTCTTTCATTTATAAACTTTATATCATCATTAATAAGCCCCTAATATCCTATATTATGCATCTTGAGGCTTATTTCAATTGAAATCTTGACATAGACATAAAATATACTTAATTTCTTAACTCCACGACATTTTCTCCACCTGGAAAGGCTTGGTGGGACCAATACACCACCTTGGTCATATGACTCCCATCCAGATGGGAACTATATACCACAAGTGGCGTATGAGTCCCATTTGACCACTTTTTAGGTTTTTGAGCAAGAAATCAGGGGTTTAAGTTTAAATTTCATGAATGTCGGCTTCTGGGATCTAATAAATGGTAAGTTGGATGGATTTCCTATATAAAAAAGGTCTCAAATCGCTATTTCACTAAGCCTTCATGATATCATCCTAAGCTATCAAGAGTTAAGCATTCCAATACTTCACAAGAGCATTTTTAAGGCATTCGAGGGAAGATTTCTTCATCATTTGTTGCAACAATTCAAGATTTATTATCATGTCAAGGTCAATAAGAATGAAGCATGTTTTTGAGCTAGTGTTGTGATGTAGCATTGAAGATCCATTTGTAAGCATTGTCTCATATCCAATTCAAGATCAAGATCTACATTTTGCATGGCCACTTCATGTTAGATTGTTGATTTACATCTCAAGACATCATTCAAGGTATCATTATTCATGTTTCATATTTCATCTTTCATGTTCATATTCCATTGTTTCATCACAAGGTTTAATTACCTAAACAGGGTTTGACCAAGGAAAACCCCTATTTCCTAACAATCAACAAGTTTCTCTCTCTCTACATGTGTGATTGTAGATCTAGGTGTCTTGGAGCTTGAAGATCCTTTAAAGATTAAGTTACAAGATTGGTGAAAGTTGTCCTAGTCATTACAAGGTTGTTATCTTTATGGAAAGTCATCTACAGGTTACAAATCAGGGTTTTAGATCTGGAAAGAAAGTGTGGAAGGAAGAGCATAGATAGGAGAGTAGATTCAAGTCTTAACCCTCTAAAAATACAGAGTGGGACTGATACACCAGTTGTTGCATATGAGTCCTATTATAGCTTATTTTATAGATTTTAGTGAATTTAGATCTACTATTGTGAGATTGTAGTTTTTGCACAAAATCCCTAGTCTAGGACTAAATCACCCAGACTGGCGTATGAGTCCCAGAGGGCACCAAATTGTAGGTTTTCAGGGTTTTGAAGCTTACTTTGACCTCATCATTCTTCTAGGTGCACCTCTGTACTTTCTCAATCTTTTATTATGTATTTTAGTTTCATTTCCTATGTCATTTAGTTAGGTTTTGCATAGTACTTTGTATGTTTCATTCATCTAAATTGTCTTTCCAAGGCCTAGCTTGGTGTTGAACCCCATTTTAATCTCTAATCACACCCTAACTTACAACCTTTAGTAGATCTCTCTCTCCCATTCTATCATTAGATTGAGATCTCTAGGGTTTCCTTGAATGGAACAAGAGTGAAATAGGACCCCTATCGTCATACTCCATCTCCTAAAAGGTGATGCACCCTATTTTCATTGTTACCCTACTAGAAGTGCAAAAAAAAAATGATGCTTTCATGATAATAGCTGCCTATGATGGGTGGGGAATAAAAATAACCCTCATTAACAATGGCTCTTCCCTTATTGTGTGTAGTGTGACACTTTTGGATAGACTTGGCATGGATAAATAAAAAATTCAACTAGCCTATTTATCTATTAGTGGGTTTGATAACATGGGAAAATGACCGCTTGGTGTGATAACATTGCCTATTACAGTTGGAAAGGCCACATTGCAAAGCCCTATCCATGTTATGCCTCATCAACTTTCATACAACCTTCTTTTAGGCAGATCGTGGATTCATACAATGAATGTAGTGAGTTCAACCCTTCATTGTAAAATGAAGTATGTGTACAACAACAAAGTATATACAATCGATGTTGATCTTCAACCAAACAATTGTTTGAACATTGAAAAATATAAAGAAAATCCTTTGAAAATATTGAAACCAACATCACAAGTAGAACCTGTACAACAAAATGACAAAGAAAAATACATTGAGGAAGTCATGAAACTATTATAAGATGATTGGGGTTCTTTAGATTTAACACAAAAATTCATGGGAGAATACAAGATCATAAACAAAGAATTTGAAAAGGGAAAAGTAAAAGGAGTAATGTCAACACAAAATTCAGAATACTCTTTGAAAGCATCCACCTCAACCACTTTAAAAGAAGAAGCAAATTATACAATGAACTTTGATGAACTTGACTATGAACAACCATCAAATTCTTGAAAGAAATGAAAAAAAATTATGGAAAAGGTTATGATCTTATGAAACAACTTGGGTATAGTGGAAAAGGATGTGGTGCTAGAGAACAAGGTATTTGCGTCCCTATAGAGCCTCACATGAAAGAAAATAATAATGGTCTTGGTTATTGTCCCTCGAAAGAAACAAACAAGCCTTCACTTAATGTCAACACTATTACAAAAGATTATTCTAATCCAACTTTAACATTAGTGCATCTTGAATTGATAGACACTAGTGGTCTTGATTGTTATCCTTTGAAAGAAATGAAAAATATAGAGAAATCTTCACTTAACATAAATGTCATCACACAAAAAAATAATGATTCAAATTCAATAGATTTTACACCCTCTTGTAAAGGAGAGTATAAAATCTCACAATCTAAATATTCTTGTGTAAGTATGATACCTTATACTAAGCAAGAGATATATTTGTTGCAAAATAAAGGAACATACTCTACTTTTGATCAAGAAAGTATCTTGTTGAGACTCCTCCAATATCACTTGGTATCTCTCCCTCCATGAACATGAAACATTTTACTACAAGAGTTCATTTTGTGGATATCATAGAGTTCATGGTCATTCTACTAATTAATGTAAGAGATATATTTGTTGAAAAATAAAGGAACATACTCTACTTTTGATCAAGAAAGTATCTTGTTGAGACTCCTCCAATATCACTTGGTATCTCTCCCTCCATGAACATGAAACATTTTACTACAAGAGTTCATTTTGTGGATATCATAGAGTTCATGGTCATTCTACTAATTAATGTAAGAGATATATTTGTTGAAAAATAAAGGAACATACTCTACTTTTGATCAAGAAAGTATCTTGTTGAGACTCCTCCAATATCACTTGATATCTCTCCCTCCATGAACATGAAACATTTTACTACAAGAGTTCATTTTGTGGATATCATAGAGTTCATGGTCATTCTACTAATTAATGTAAGAGATATATTTGTTGAAAAATAAAGGAACATACTCTACTTTTGATCAAGAAAGTATCTTGTCGAGACTCCTCCAATATCACTTGGTATCTCTCCCTCCATGAACATGAAATATTTTACTACAAGAGTTCATTTTGTGGATATCATAGAGTTCATGGTCATTCTACTAATTAATGTAAGTGATAAAATTCAACATCTTAAGGACTGTGGTGCTTTTCCTTGTGTTGAAACACCTAGCTTCTCTAATTGATATTGATTTGCATGCATCTCATCAATCGTCTCAGCTCATCCTTGTCCTTCACTAAGTGGGGGCAAGGGATTAAGTAGCCTTGTCCTTGTATGCAACTTATTGTTGTCTCTATTGGCTATTTGATCACCTTTCATGTACATATAAGAGAAATCTTGGGATGTGGATGACATTCCTTAAGTTGGCTTGCATGTGACGTACTGAGTTATACATTTTGGGGGAAACCCCTTCCATTTTCAAGACATAGCTTATTGAAAACATATGACTTGGCATAGGGCTTTCCAAATAATCTCTCATGTCTTCTACTTTAAAGCAATTTCTCACAGTAATGGTGTTAGGAACGACTTTAATGTGGGGGCATACATCGGCACTCATGTTTCAACATGTGATTTTATTTTTTCTTCCAATGCGTCCTTTTCTTGGTGGTGTCATTGTGCTTGATATCCTTCGAGAGTGTGATTTTTTTTTACTTTTCCTCTCTTGGAGACATTAAGCACGATGTTCCCTAAGAGACCTTACATGAACTAAGTGAAATCCCCTTGAAAATACCTTACACTATTTTCCATTTATATTTTCAATTATATGGCCACCTTGCATAACACACTTTGCTTCCCTATGGAGCCATCTTGTTTGTTCATGAGTTTCAAGCATACAAAGCTTTTCTTGCCTCATGGAGCTCAAAGTTCATTGTTTTGTAGCACATTGTCAAAGTTATCAAGAGGTATAACTTTGGTATGGTTAGCATATGATGAGAAGCCTAAACATGGGAATGAATTTATCATTATACAGTGAGAAGCCGATACAGAGGCATGAATTTCTCACTAAGCCACCCTTTTTGGATACTCACTCAGAGAACAACAAGAAGTTTCATTGCCTCAGAGTGAGCATGCATTTTTGGACAAATAGCTTAGATTTGATCCACGTCATGTTGGACAAATGGTTGAGCCTTGATCCACCTCTTTTTATTCTTACTTTATATTTTGTTTTTCTTTCTTTAGATCTTTAACATTGTATGTTTGTGTATCTTGTTTTGTTGCATATCGTACACCTTGTGCATGTCCTTTTGTGATTATGTCATTTTAATGAAGGATCTTGTATCCTAAGGGCTTGACCACTCCCTTGCTCTTTTTCATCCTAAACCATCTACATCAATACAATTGGATCCTTCTTGAATGTCTACGTTAGTGTGAGTTTGAAGCAAGTTATTCCTCTCACTAGAAAGGGGGCTAAATGTGGTAATGAAAAAAGTATCCCTCTATAGTTTTGCACTTGATTTGGAAATGTTTAACATTAAAATGGACCTAATGTTTCCTTGATCTAGTATTGTAATGTGTTTTCTAGATTCACATTGGATTTAGGGCCCTTCTAAGTTAAATTGACCTAATTTTTCCTTAATTTAATGTTGTAAAGTGTATTTATTTAGACCTTCACATTGAGTTTTGGGCCCTCTTGCATTTATGACCTTCATATCATCATTAATAGGCCCCTAAGACCCTATATTATGCATCTCGAGGCTTATTTCAATTGAAATCCTAACATAGACACCAAATATACTTAATTTCTTAACTCCCCAACATTTTCTCCACCTAAAAAGGCCTGGTGGAACCATACGCCACCTGGGCATATGATTCCCACCCAGATGGGACCTATATGCCACAAGTGGTGTATGAGTCCCATTTGGCCCCTTTTAGGGTTTTGAGTGGGAAATCAGGGTTTTAAGTTCAAATTTCATGAATGTTGGCCTCTGGGATCTAATAAATGGTAAGCTAGATGGATATCCTATATAAAAAAGGTCTCAACTCACTATTTCACTAATCCTTCATGATATCTTCCCAAGCTATCAAGATTTAATCATTCCAAGAATTCACAAGAGCATTTCTAAGGCATTCAAGGGAATATTTCTTCATCATTTGTTGCATCAATTTAAGATCCATTATCGTGTCAAGGTAATTAAGCATCAAGCATATTGTTGAGTTAGTGTTGTGATGTAGCATTGAAGATCCATTTACAAGTATTTTCTCATATCCAATTCAAGATCAAGATCTACATTCCACATGGCCACTTCATGTTAGATTGTTGATTTACATCTCAAGACATCATTCAAGGTATCATGGTTCATGTTTCATTTTTGATGTTTCATCACAATTTTTAATTACCTAAATGGGGTTTGACCAAGGAAAACCCCTATTTCCTAACAATCAACAAGTTTTTATCTCTCTACATGTGTGATTGGAGATCTAAGTGTCTTGGAGCTTGAAGATCCTTTTAAGATTAAGTTACAAGATTTGTGAAAGTTTTCCTAGTAATTGCAAGGTTGTTATCTTCATGGAAATTCATCTACAGGTTATAAATAAGGGTTTCAAATCCTGAAACAAAGTGTCGAAGGAAGAGCATAGATAGGAGAAAAGATTCAAGTTTTAACCTTCCAAAAATACAAAGTGGGACTGATATGCCACTTGTGGCATATGAGTCCCAGTACAACTTATTTTCCATATTTTAGTGAATTCATATCAACCATTGTGAGATTCTAGTTTTGGCACAAAAACCCTAGTTTGAGACTAAATCATCCAAACTAGCGTATGAGTCCTAGTGGACACCAAACAACAGATTTTTAGGGTTTTGTAGCTTTTTTTGACCTCATCATTATTTTAGGCCTACAACTCTATACTTTCTCAATCTTTTATTCTACATTTCAATTTCATTTCCTAGGTCATTTAGTTAGGTTTTGCATAGTACTTTGCATGTTTCATTCATCTCTTCTCTTTCCAAGCCCTAGCTTGGTGGTGAACCACCTTTTAATCTCTAATCACACCCTATTACAACCTTTAACAAATCTCTCTCCCCAATTCTATCATTGGATTGAGATCTCTGGGTATGTGCAGGATCATCACAGAAAAAATAGGCCCTTAAGTGGCAAAAAAAAAAATCAGAGTTAGGCAACTTGACATAAAAATTTGAATAAGTTATCTATATTATTTAAAAAATATGTAAGAATGGAATCTTTAGAAAATAGAATGTAGTTTCTAAATTACTAGGTTTGTTTAAAAAAAAAAATTCTAGTTGGTGAAAATTTGAAATTTCAATATAGTACTACTTAAATTTCAGGGAAAAAATAAGAAGTAGGTCTCTGTCTGACCACCCTAACCACAATAAAATGATAATATATTTTTATAATATTTTAGATAGAAGCAGAGGACTCATGTCCCAATGTGATGCATATTTTTTTGTAATTTTTTTCCAAGTAAATAATTAATTATGAATTTTTTATTACAACTTTTAAAAAATATTAAAATACTCGTATGTCTAACCACCTTAACTTGGTCAAAAATTCATGAAATTCATTTTTTTTTTAATCCCATAGTATGCAAAGCATAGAATGTGACACATGTTTTGGATTCAAAAAATGTGATATTGTTTGAAAGCTATAGATGTTTTTCAATTAGTCTATCAATTAGGACTATAGTCGTAATTTGAATGGAAAATAAATAATAATTACTTATTAAATTTAAAGTAAAGCATAATTTATATTGGTGGAAAGCTAAGAATATCCTTTGAAAACCCTTTTTGTTTCATCAATTTTGGGTAAAAAAAAAGTTGTCAACCACATACCCATCATATTGCTACTTGTTGGCCCATCATGATCATGCACATACCCCTCTAGGGTTTCCTTGAATGGAACAAGAGTGAAATAGGACCCCTATCCTCATGCTCCATCTCCTTAAAGGTGGGGAATGTTATTTCTGTTGTTACAGTAAGATTATATCCACTACCACCAATGGGTCAGTGCAGGATCATGGGTATCCAAACTAGGCCTCTAAGTGGCAATGAAAATTCAGAAAATCAGAGTCAAGGAACTTGACAAAAAAAATTGAATAAGTTATTAACATAATTTGAAAAATATGTAAGAACAAAAGTTGTAGAAAATTGAATTTAGTTTCTAGGCTGTAC
Organism: Sequoia sempervirens; assembly: GCA_007258455.2. Classification (NCBI taxonomy): domain Eukaryota; kingdom Viridiplantae; phylum Streptophyta; class Pinopsida; order Cupressales; family Cupressaceae; genus Sequoia; species Sequoia sempervirens. Next base: position 3,104 of record VDFB02277959.1, on the reverse strand, counting down.
TAGTCCTTTTTTGGAAGAAAGTGAATCTGTTTTGTGGAAAATTGAAATTTCAATGCAGTGGTACTAAAATTTCAGGAAAAAGATAAGAAGCAGGTGTATGTTTGACCACCCTAAGTACAAGAAAAAAATAATATTTTTTCTAAATCTTTCAATATTAGTAGAGGATGGATGCCCAGATGTGCCAAATTTTTTTTGTAATATTTTCCATGTAAATAATTAGTTATGATTTTTTTACTAGAACATTTCAAAATTATTAAAACGTGTGTCTGACCACCATAACTTGGTCAAAACTTTATGAAATTCAATTTTTGTTTTATCCTATCGTATGTGAAGCATCTTGTAGGTTCAAAAAAAGTTAAGTATTTCAAAATTTATAGAAGTTTTTCAATCAGCCTATCAATCAGGACTTTAGTTGTAATGTAAGTAGAAAATCAATAATAATTATTTATTAACTTCAAAATAAGGCATAACTTATATTGGTGGAAAGTTGACAATTTTTTCTATAAACCCTTTTTGTTTCATGAAATTTGGATAAAAATAAAGTCATCAGCGACAAGGGTGGACTTCAGAAAACTAAGGAAATTTACAAAACACGTTTTTTGGGTTGAATTTTTAGGTTTGGAAATCCCAAGCCAAAAACCAAGGCAAACTCGAGGGAAATCCCACTTGGCTGCAAATTTTGTTAGAGAAAATGGATATCCATTTTTTTTCAAAATGGATATCCATTTTGGAAAGCGAGAACCCATTTTTTTGAAAAACAAAATGGATATCAATTTGAAACAGATATCCATATTGAAAATCAAAAGAAACAGATATCTATATTGACAATCAAAATGGATATCCATTTTGAAGACCTAAAAAATCCTCTTTAGTAAAATGGGCATAACTTTTGCGTTTCTTATTGAAATTTAAATTTTTACAGGCATTGGAAAGGTGATTGAGAGCTCTACACAATGGACTAGGTAGTGTTTCTCTATTCTACATAAGAAATTAAATGTAATCATTTGAACTTCATATTTAATTTTTGAAACATGAAATGATCACTACTTTCGCATGCAAAGACTCTTGTTCATGAATTTTTTGTAATACTCGTCTCAAAATACTTGAAACAATAGAAAATGTAGACACATAAAAATGACCTAGGCCTGCAAGTTCTATTTTCTCCCTAATTCACCTTAGCATAATTAATTAATTTAATTATTCCTTCTGGTCTACTTTCAACTATTAATTAAATAATTTTAATTATTTAATTAATTCAATATCTTTTATTCCTCTTGATTATTTAAATAAATAAATTTTATTTATTTATTTATTTATTTAAACACGTCACTAATACTTTAGTCCCTTTCTATAATTAAATAAATTCTTTAATTTATTTAATTATTGCCACCTTGACATTTACCCTATTTTAAATAAAATTATTTATTTAAAATAATCTCACTTTCTAATTTTCCCTTTGTTTAGTAAATAATTGAAATTAATTATTTATTGTCACATGACAACACCTTTTGAATTAAATTAATTTTTAATTCAAAATAGTCCTTTTCCTCCAAAAATCAAGTAATTTATATTATCATTTGATTTTTCTAGCTTTCTCTTTTTCTATGCCAATGTTATCTCTTGTCACATGCATTGTTAACCCTTGATTTGATTTTCTCAAAATCAATCATGTCCATTCATTTAAATTTTTCGCTAATGTTTCCCTAACCCTAATTGTGGGTTATCACATTGAATCTTGACGATCGATTCTAAGGAATTTGTCAACTTTTAATCCTGGCCATTCACTCAAAATTGAATTTTCTATAAGATGGAAATTTTGGTCTCATTTGGACATCTCATGTCATCTTGCAACCTCATGATCATGTTTATTCATCTCATGTTCTTGCTATCTTGCCATTTTAGGCTATTTTCTACATACTTCATAGTTGCTAGTTGCATTTGTGAGGTCATTTTAGATTAAAATCCTTCAACATTTGCTTAGGGCTTGTCATAGTCATTAGATTGCTCACATAAAATTTGAGGGCAACATCACATTTCCAACAAGTTGAGAAGGTATAATGGAGGTCATCCATGGAGAATGAAGACTTTTGGGTGAGATCTTTCATTAGTTTTCATGTTATTTCCTTTGCACTTCATTATTGCTTTGGGTTTTTGTGTTTTTGCATTTAATCTGCTAACCTTAGGAAAATTCCCTTAGTTTCAGAAAAACTAATCAATAATGAAATACTTATATTTTTGTAGTAAGGAGATGAACAAATCTTCATAAATCATCATATCTCTCTTTCCCTTTCTCTACCTCTCTAAATTTCACTTTGTCTCCTCTTAATATTTGGACCTATCCCTCCCTCCCTCTCTTTTTACCTCTTAGACCTCTCCCTATCAATCTATTGAACTCTAGAATTAACTATCTACTTCTACATCCCTCCCTCCTTCCTTCTCTCTTTATCCTTCTTTAGACATCTCTCTCTCTCTCTCTATAACTCCCTCTCCATCTTCCTCTAAGTCTCCATATCCCTCTCTTCCTCTCTCTCTCCCTCCCTATGAAGTCTCTCTCCCTCTTAGATCTCTCTCTCTCTCTCTCTCTCTCTCTCAAGACAGCTGCCACACACATCTACATCTCCCTCCCAGCCCTCTCCCCACTCTCTCCTCCTCTCTCCATCCCTCTCCCATTTCACCTCTCCACCTCCATCCCTCCCTTCCTCTCCCTCCCTCTAAAGTCTCTCTCCCTCTTAGGTCTCTCTCTCAAGTCCCTCTCTCTCTCTCAATTCTCTCTCTCTCTCTCACACACACACACTCTCTCCATCTCCCTCAATTCTCTCTCCCCCACTACCCATCTCCTATCTCCATCCATCTCTCCCTATCCCACCTTTATCTCTCTCTCTCCCTCTATCCCTCTCAACTCTCTCTCTCTCTCTGGTCCCTTCCACTCCCTCTCCCTATCTCTCTCTCCCCCTATCAATCTCCATCTCACTCTTCATATCCCTCTCCCCCCTCTCTCTCTCCCCCTCCCTCTAAATTTTCTCTACCTCTTAAGTCTCTCTCCCTCTTAGGCATCTCTCTCAAGTCTCTCTCTCAAACACACACACTCTCCATTTCCCTCTTAG